>MU854353.1:62943-178907 GCA_033296685.1 Parachaetomium inaequale | reverse complement strand
AGTTGTTGTCCAAAGGAAAAGGATGCGTGGATCCGCGTGTCTAAAATACAGGATGCAGCGCCAAGTGCCTGGTTCTGAGCTCTGGCGCTTGGAACAGCTAGTGCTGATCCGGGGCAGGTTGCCCTGCCAACAACCCAAACACTGAATACCGTGACAAATAAGAAAAGAGAAAGGAAAAAAAAAAGAAAAGGGAAAGGGAACAAAAAAGAAATAGGGGAAAGAAAAAGGGAAATAGGAAAAGAAAAGGAATAGAAGGAAAGTAAAAGAGAAGGAAATAATAGGAACATTATATTTCTCTTTCTTTTTCGTTGTATTTATTGTTTCTCTAATCTAGACGGTCTAGATTTAAGGGCAGGCGCCAACGAACAAATCAGGGGGAAACTCTATTGTATACCGGGCCAGAAGAAACGGTGTGTAAACTCAAAAGGTTGCTTCCGTTTTGGTCTTCAAGGATGTAGAGAGCAATTATTAAAACCGCCAGTGGGGACTAATATAGGCACTTGAGCGACCAGGGCGTGGAAGAGCTAGACCGCAATGTCCTGGTCAACGCAGCTCGAAGGCGACTACCCCTGTGGCAACCGCCTGTGAAGGGGATCAAAAAGATCAGGGCGTTTGGGCCCAACAATGGATGCTTGGTGGAGGAGGTGAGTTGGAGTTGGTCACAGCGATGATCATCATATGATGAGGGCACAAACACAGCTCACAGCTGGAGGATTTGCTCAGGAGGTTACCATTAGCTACTCGTATGCTTGCTAGACGAGATGGGCACAATCTCATGCCGGAGATAGAGCCTGTTCATCATTCCCATAGCCGCTCTTTATAGCGAGTCTAATTTACTCGTAGATCCAGGCCTTCTGGGCAGACTCCCAGTTGACGAGGTCCTCGTTCTTGAACCACAGCGCAATCTCCTTGTTGGCGCTCTCGACGCTGTCGGAACCGTGGCAGACGTTACGGCCCATTTGCAGGCACAGGTCTATTTGCATCTTTGTTAGCAAATCTGTCGAAAAGGCTCGAAGGAACGAAGAAACAGGATAGGGAGCGGGAGGGGGTTCAGGAGGGTGGGATGGTCTCGCTGGCCCTGAAGCCAACTTAGGCGAGATAAATAATCGACATGGATTGTACGTACCGCCGCGGATAGTACCGGGAGCCGAAGCGAGGGGGTTGGTGGCACCGAGCATGGCTGGAAGTGGTGATGTTAGCTGTGGTGTTTAAGGGGAAGGGGTCGGCAAAAAGTGGTTCCTTACCGCGGCCAGTCTTGACGGCATCAAGGCCCTCCCAAACCATAGCAACGATCGGGCCGCTGTTCATGTCTGTTGATAAACGTTAGCAGGGCGAAGCCGGGGGGGGGGCGCGTGAATGGGGCGACTAACAGTTGACGAGGTCGGCAAAGAAAGGCTTGGACGACAGGTCGGAGTCTGCGGGGTGGTCAGTGGGTTCCGTGACTGCGGGAAAGGACAGCCGTCAAAACGTACAGTGGTTCTCGAGGTGCTCCTTGCCGGGAGTGACGAGCTTCAGGGCGACGAGCTTGAAGCTGTGCTGTGGTGTTAGCACAAGTAAGGGGCAGGATGCTGTACTCCAGCTTTCTTACCCGCGAGTCTCGAAACGGGCAATTATGTTTCCAACCAAGCCTCTCTGGCAAAATTCGATCGAGATTAGTATGGAGAGATCGAAGGGACCGAGAGTTGAAGGAAGCATACCTGGACGCCATCAGGCTTGATGGCAATGAAGCTGTCGCCGTGTCAGTTCGTGGCCGACGCAAATGGCGGGGTAAAACGATCGGGAGAGCAGATGGCGGGGTAACCAAGGGGCAGCAAGCTCGCAAAACAGCGGGAATTGGAGCAAATAATAAGGGAAACTTACGTGCGCTCGGAGGTCGACATGGTGACGGGTTGTTTAGGTTTCGCAGGTGGTTCGAGAATGGGTTGGTCTTGCGCGAGTGGTGGAGAGAGGGAAGTTTGAGGAATTTGTTGCGGGAGGAGAGTCGAGCAAGAAGAAGGGCGGCCACAGAGGAGCTCGCGAGTGGGGTTGCCGAAAAAATAAACGGCCATGCAGAGGACCAGGCCCAGGGTTAGGTATCCATACATATCGAAGCTGAACGAGAAGCTCCGAGCTGGCGCCCGAACTCGTCCTTGTTGCCGGCCATCTGTCTGCCCAACTGGTGTCCCAATCGTTTTCCTCTGTTGTGACGCCTCCATCTTTGCCACGACTGGTACCTAAACAGCAGTCGACAATGGTGGAGTTCCGATGTTGACTCGAGAGTTCGCAAGAGGTCGAGACGACTGGCCGCTGATCCGTGGACAATACCTTACTCGCTTTGCTAACTCCGAGCACCAATTGAGCTTAGGAAGGAGCAAAGCGTAAGTCTCGGCGAGCAATATCGATTCTGATGAAAGAGCTCAGGCGTTGCTCTCTCCTGAAGACTCGTTATGGCTGTCAGCGAACCACGATGGCTTCCCCCGGCATGTGCTTGCTGGCATCCAGTTATTCAATTCTACAGGTATCATTCTAGTACGGTGTAAAGCGATATCTGACCCTTTCGTCATGATATGAATCTGGCTGCCCAGCTTGCAGATTCCACAGCTCGAGAACTCTCATCCATTTCCTACCAGCGCCATCGATCTCCAATACGTCACCCCCAAAACCGGAATTCCGTGTTGATGGGTCGCTCAGGGAGTTCCATGCTGGTCACCATTTGTGACCCATATCGCGGTTATTCAACTATAGGGTCACTCACCGGATAAAAGGGTGCCGCCAGCTGCAGGGGTATTTGCGGGGCTAGCGCCCGCTGCAAGGTGGCCAATCTGTTGCCAGCTCCAACTGGAGATAGGACAGCTTGATCCTCGTCCTCCGTGTAAACCGGATGCCACGAAACCAACACCTACCGGTTATCAGACAGCCATTGAGCACCTCTACGGCCCTGGAGGTCTCTCGATGAACACGACGGCGATCTAAGCGCCCTTTCTCTTTTTACTTTTGTTTTTGCATTTGGTCGTCCCGGTCTGCGGCCAAGTGCACGCGGGTAAGATGCACGTCGCCGGGCCGCCGTCGTCGAGATGGGCCGCCTACCTCGGCCTGCTGTCGGCGCTTTCTGCAGCGTTCGCCCCTGCAGGTAGGTCCTGCACGCCTAAAATGTCGTCGGGCGATGCAATTGACAATCATAGTCGCCGTCAAGGAGCATGACTTCAAGAAGTGCCACCAGTCGGGCTTCTGCCAGCGCAACCGGGCATTCGCAGACCACGCCCTCGCCTCGACCGCATGGGAGTCGCCCTACACCATTGCCGCCGAGTCTGGCTCGTTCAAGGACGGCCAGTATCAGGCCGTCATCCTGAAGACCGTCAGCGACAGCGGCGAGACCGTCCGCCTCCCCATCACCGTCTCCTTCCTCGAGTCCGGCACAGCGCGAGTCACGGTCGACGAGGAGAAGCGCCAAAAGGGGGAGATCGAGCTGCGCCACGACAGCAAGGCGAGGAAAGAGCGCTATAACGAGGCGGAGCAATGGGCCATCGTTGGCGGCATGACCCTCGACAAGGCGGCCAAGATCGGCTACGAGGACAAGACGCAGATCACCGTCAAGTACGGCCCGTCCTCCAAGTTTGAGGCTACCATCAAGCTTTCTCCTTTCAGCATCGACTTCAAGCGGGACGGCAGCAGCCAGATCAAGTTCAACGACCAAGGCCTTCTGAATGTCGAACACTGGAGGCCAAAGATTGAGAAGCCGGAGCCCGAGAAGACGGAGGGCGAGTCGACCGAGGAGAACAAGGCCGAGGAAACGAAGGAAGAGCCCAAGGACGAGGACGAGTCCACCTGGTGGGACGAGACCTTCGGAGGTAATACCGACACCAAGCCGCGTGGCCCGGAGAGTGTTGCGCTCGACATCTCGTTTGTCGGCTATGAACACGTTTATGGCATCCCGTCCCACGCCAGCTCCCTGTCGCTCAAGCAGACACGGGGCGGTGACGGCAACTACCAGGAGCCCTACAGGATGTACAACGCCGATGTGTTTGAGTACATCCTCGACAGCCCCATGACCCTCTATGGCTCCATTCCTTTTATGCAGGCCCACCGCAAGGATTCTAGCGTGGGCGTCTTTTGGTTGAACGCCGCTGAGACGTGGGTTGACATTACCAAGGGCAAAGATGCCAAGAACCCGCTTTCCCTCGGCGGCAAGGCCAAGACTAACACACACACGCACTGGATTTCCGAGAGTGGTCTGCTGGATGTGTTTGTCTTCCTCGGCCCGACTCCCAAGGACTTGACTGCCAAGTACGGCGAGCTCACTGGCACGACCGCTATGCCCCAGGAGTTCTCTCTCGGCTACCATCAGTGCCGATGGAACTACGTCTCGGACGACGACGTCAAGGATGTGGACCGCAAAATGGACAAGTTCAAGATGCCCTACGACGTCATCTGGCTCGATATTGAGTACACGGACGAGAAGAAGTACTTCACCTGGGACAAGCACACGTTCACGGACCCCATCGGCATGGGCAAGCAGCTGGACAGCCACGGCCGGAAGCTGGTTACCATCATTGACCCGCACATCAAGAACGTCGACAACTACCCAGTTGTGGCCGAGATGAAGTCCAAGGACCTTGGCGTCAAGAACAAGGAGGGCAATCTCTTCGAGGGCTGGTGCTGGCCGGGCTCGTCGCACTGGATCGATGCCTTCAGCCCCGCTTCGCGCGAGTGGTGGTCGTCGCTCTTCAAGTACGACACCTTCAAGGGCACCATGGAGAACACGTGGATCTGGAACGACATGAACGAGCCATCCGTCTTCAACGGGCCCGAGACGACCATGCCCAAGGACAACCTCCACGACGGAAACTGGGAGCATCGCGACGTGCACAACCTGAACGGGATGACGTTCCAAAACGCCACCTACCATGCCCTCATCACCAGAAAGCCCGGCGAGCTCCGTCGCCCCTTTGTGCTGACCCGCTCGTTCTTTGCTGGCTCGCAGCGCGTCGGCGCCATGTGGACTGGCGACAACCAGGCTGCCTGGGACCACCTCCAGGCATCGATCCCCATGATCCTCAGCCAGGGCATCGCCGGCTTCCCCTTCTCGGGCGCCGACGTCGGCGGCTTCTTCGGCAACCCCGACAAGGACCTCCTGACGCGGTGGTACCAAGCCGGCGCCTTCTACCCGTTCTTCCGCGGGCACGCGCACATTGACGCGCGCCGCCGCGAGCCGTACCTCATCGGCGAGCCCTACACGACCATCATCGGCGCGGCCCTCCGCCTGCGCTATAGCCTGCTGCCCTCGTGGTACACGGCCTTCCGGCACGCGCACCTCGACGGCACGCCCGTCGTCAAGCCCATGTTCTACACGCACCCCTCGGAAGAGGCCGGCCTCGCCATCGACGACCAGTTCTTCGTCGGCAACACGGGCCTGCTCGCCAAGCCCGTCACGGAGAAAGACCAGGTCTCGGTCGACGTGTGGATCCCCGACGCCGAGGTCTACTACGACTATTTTACGTACGCCGTCGTGCCGACGCGGAAGGGGGAGCGCGTCGCGTTGGAAGCGCCCATGGAGAAGATCCCGCTGCTGATGCGCGGCGGGCACGTGTTTGCGCGCCGCGACGTGCCGCGCCGCTCGAGCGCGCTCATGCGCTGGGACGATTACACGCTTGTTGTCACTGTGCCCAGGGACGGCAAGGCCGCCGTCGCCGCTGAGGGTGATTTGTACGTCGACGACGGCGACTCGTTTGACTTCCAGGACGGGCAGTACATCCACCGCCGGTTTGTCTTTGACGGCGCCGCCAAGAGTCTTACCTCGGTGGATGCCGAGGGCCGGGACACGGCTGCTATCAAGGAGGGTGAGTGGATGCAGCGGATGCGGGCCGTCGGCGTTGACAAGATTGTTGTCGTGGGCGCGCCGGCTAGCTGGGCGGGGAAGAAGAGTGTGACGGTCGAGAGCGAGGGGAAGACGTGGGAGGCCAGGGTTGAGTTTACGCCTGCTGCGCAGGGCAGGGCGGCGTTTGCGGTGGTGAAGAAGGTGGGGGTGAGGATTGGGGCGGATTGGAGAGTTGGGTTTTAGTGGAGTGATTGAGTGGAGTGGTTGAGGAGTTGGGTAACGTTAGACACATGGATGGGATTGCGTTTAGCCTTGCGATGTTATGACGGAGCGGTTCTTGTGTGTGTATACGCAGGCGGTATATAGACTTGTTGAGTGTGCGCTGTTGTTGCTTGATGTTCTCATGTCCTGTATGGTGTGGAATATCTCGAGGGCTTGGCGTTGCCTCGTTTCAGCTGTGTAACCTCGTACCGGCGGTAGTTTGTCAAGTTGTGTGCCGTCGAGGTGCAGAGGTAGTAGGCCTCACGCGTGGTTGGAAATGGGGGGCCAATTGGTGTCGTGTGCGATATTAATTACCCGGCAAACCCTCGTACCTGACAGATGTGCCGCGTAGCTGCAGGAGTGTGGTTTCACAGGGCTGGGCGCCTTACCCGGGGAGATGAGCGGAGTGGGCGGCGGATGTAAGGCGAGTGTCCTGTTTGGCGACTCGGACTTGGAGTGCGATGGCCCAAATCATTTTCGGGGCGTGAGATGGAGATCTCGAGGCTGACTGACTGACTGACGGCGCGTCGAGTTACCCCTGATTTTCCCCTGATGACGGTGATGCGGTGCGATCCGGCGAGGTAACCTTGCTGTGTGGTATTGGCATGCTCGGTTTGTTCTGGACCCCATGCTAGCGAGGCCGGGTTGGACGCTGTGCTCCCTTGGTCAAGTCCTGTACCTGATGCTTGCCGGAGCTGGGGCCGGGATGATTGGATCAGGGCGGTTGTGTCTGCCTTATGCGGGGACTTATAAGGACCCTGTCACAGCCTGTGGTTGTTTGTCTCTGGGCCTTTTGTTTCCTGGGATCGGCGAAACGGGCGATCTCTTTATTTTTAGGCGTTTATCCGTACTCCTTTCCTCAGCCCCAGATCGGTTTCTTCTTCTCCACGACAAGTCTTGACCTTCTCCCCCTCTCCTGCCCTTACGCTCTTTGGAAGTCACTCATTTCACCTTGTCAACGCCAAAACACGCAATCACAATGAAGCCAACAACCCTCCTCACCCTCCTCGCCACCGCCACGGCAGGCACCTCCGCAGCCGCGACCCGCCCCCTCCCCCTCGCGCCAACCCGCCCCCGCGATGCCGCCGCCCAACACCCGCACCGCCTCCTGCACACCCTCACCCCGGCCGCCCCCTCAACCGCTAACTTCCGCGTCCTCGCCGCCGCAACAGAATCCACAAAGGGCGGCGCCGTCCTCACCCTCCCAAACTCCAAACTGTCTACAATCCACGCAACCCTCCGCGTCCCCGAAGCGAAAATCCCCACCGCCGGCCCGACAGCGAATAACCCCGTCGGCGTGTACGCGGCCTCCTTCTGGGTCGGCGCCGACGCCGTCGTGACGGGTGCTTGCGCGGGGGGCGGGGCGCTGCGCGCGGGCGTGGATATCTTTTATGATGGGACCTTGGGCGGGGTGCAGAGGCCGTTTGTGTGGTACCAGGGTCCCGGGCAGGGGAGTGAGACGGGGTTTGCGGGGTTTGAGGTGGCGGCGGGGGATCTTGTGCGGTTTAAGCTGGAGGTTGGTTCTGAAGAAGGGGGAGAGGTGGTGGTGGTGGCGGAGAATTTTGGGGGGAATGTGACGTGCGTCAAGGATAATGGCGCGGTGCCGGTTAGCAGTGTCAGACAGGTGTTGCCTGCGTCGGTGGGGGGGAAGACACTCTGTCGCGGGGAGGCGGCGTGGGTGGTGGAGGATTTCCCGCTCGAGGGCTTGCCTGATTTCCCCGTTGCGTTGGCTAACTTTACGAGTGTCGCGTTCGGGGCGGGTGTGACGCTTGAGGATGGGAGTGAGAGGGACTTGGCTGGGGCCGAGGTGCTGGATGTGCGGCTGGAGGCGCAGGGCGGGCGGCTGACGAGCTGCGAGGTGGTGGATGGGAAGAAGGTCAAGTGCGCGAGGGTTGTGGGCGACAGCTAGTGTATCAGTGATGGGTGTAATTTTGTCAGACATAGAGTGTAGAGGGTTTCATGAAGTAGACGAAGTAACAAGACAGAAAGTATTGTCTATATCCTTGGCCGGCTCGCAAAAGGGACGTAGCAAAACAGTTGGTATTAAATAGCTGTAGCAAGAAGGCACCTCACACAACATTGCTCATCGACCCCCGATTCGTCGACCGGCTCCTCGGCCTCCAAGCCCTCCGCTGTGTCGACCCGCTGTCTAGGCTCGGCCGCTTCTCCGCCTTCTCGCTGGGCTCGTCCACGCTGATGCGAATCCCCGCCTCCTCCTCCTCTTTCGGCGACTGCCTGATAGACGGCAGCCGCGATATGCTCGTTTCCCTCCTCCTGTTCTGGTAGACGTCCTGGAAGTCCATGCCCGCCTCCACCACAGCCGCCCTACTGTTGGCTCTCCTGCGAAGGGCCGCCGCCGCCGGGCCGGGGGCGGGAGGAAAGGCGGGATCCTGCGCGGCGCTCTGCTGGTGGTAGCCCGGCGGTGGCTGCACCTGGGACCAGTACAGCGGCATGTCGCGCATGCCGCCCGGCTGGACGAGGCGCGGCGTCTCGAGGCCCATGTCGTGCATCTGGTGCATGAGCTCGACGGCGAACTTGTTGTGCCTGTTGAGGCGGAGCAGCTCGTTCTGGTAGTTGCTCTTGTGGAAGAAGATGATGTTCATGGTGATGCTGCTGACCTCGTCGATGGTCTGCACTTCGGAGATGATCTGCTGCGCGTAGTCGCGCTTGTTCTGGTGGCAAAAGTCGAGCATCCGCGCTTTGAGCTCCTCGATTTGGGCCTCGGAGGTCCCGAAACGGAGCTTCAGGTTGATGGGGTCGGCTAGGCCCTGGCTGCGCCGCTGGTTGAGGATAAAGAGCGTGTTAAGGACCGAGTTGGGGGCCTGCACGACGTGGCCCTCCATCTTTTTGAACTCGGTGTACAGTAGCGAGACCTCAAGGACATAGTAGTCGTCGCCCTTCATCATAGAGCCGGTATTCCCATAAATGGTGACCCGGTCGCCGACATCGAAGGGGTGCTTGACAAAGACAAAGATGATGGACTACTCCGATTAGTGTATGAACCGTTCAGCACCATATCAACATACCTGAAGAAACTCCTGAGCTGTTGCCTGCAACAGCCACGACAGCCCCAGGATCACAGTGCCCGTCGAGGTCAGCGCAGCAGCAGCCGAGTTCGAGATGATGCTGATAAAGACAATGATGACAATGACGACAATGATGAACATGAAAACCTCGTCCAGCTTCTTGATGACCGAATCCAAGTCCTTGAGCGAGGCCGCAATGGCCTTCTTCTCCAAGTGGATCTCGTTGCACACCATCTCGAGCTCCTCCATCGAGACGTCGCCGTTGAGGTCCTTGTCGAAGACGCCAAAGCACGCCTCGGCGTCCTCTTGGGCCGGGAACGCCGGGAACAGGTCCTCGACCGCGACAGTCGACTTGCCCGGCTGGACAAAGGTGCGGTAGAAGACGCGGGCGAGCGTGTAGCTCGACTCGCTGCTGCGCAGCAGCTCCAGCACGACCTTGCGGGGGTGGTTGCCCTTGAGGAACTTGCGGCCGGTAAAGTCGCCAGCCATGCGGTTGGCGGCGCTGCCGACCTTGCTCCAGACCTGGCGGGCGTTGTTCTGGATGTTCTTGAGCGGCGACGGATACTGGCCGGAGCCCCGTCTGCTAGACGGAGAGTCCCATACCGGGTCCTGTGCCTCGAGGCGGGTCTTAGCGTACGCGTACAGGGTGACGAGGAATTCGATGTGCATTTGGTTCTCGCGGATGCGGTGGGAATAGGTGCGCAGGTGGAAGGACGTTGCGATCCAATTGATCAAGATCTTCTCCACCAGGTTCAGCGTCGCGAGGACGAACAGGGCAATGATAATTTTGTAGACGACGTCGATCCACGTTATGTAGGGTCTCTTGTCGTCGTTGTCGGGATCGAGAACTCGATGGTCCAGGATGGGACGGTACGACACCAAGACTGCCAACAGCCACAGGAAGATGGCCGTGGGAAACTCGAGCTGGCGACCAATGTCCCTCCACTTCTTGTGGTTCGTGGAGCCGACCGTATCGGCAACGAAGGCGACGATGGGGGGCAGGATGGAGGTGACGATGCGAGCCGCCCAGAGGGTGAGCCAGATGACTTCGAGCCAGATGCCAAACCACAGGAGCTGGACGCCGCCAGGGCCGCCGACCGGGTCACCCTTGCCGTCGTAGGCGAAGAGGTCGAGGAACACCGGGATGAGGATGATGATGCCGGGAGGAATGGCGTAGACGACGTAGCGAAGCACGCGCGGGAACTTCTTGAGCGACAGCCACAGCTTGGTAAGCCAGGTCGTCTTCAGGGGCGTGACGGGGGCCGCGACCGTCGGGGCAGTGGTGGTGTTGAAGGCGTCCTCGACCCTCTCGTGATGGCTTCTGGCTCTCGACTTGGACAGCAAAGAGTCGCGCTCCTGGTGTGATACTACTCGCTCCGCGCGCAGGAGCTCTAGGTCGTCGTGAAGTCTGTTTGCCGCCTCCCTCGAGTCGGCCGGGCTCAGGGGCATTGCGTCGGGGGCTAGGTGGTCCGGATCAAACCTGGACTTGCTCGTGTCGTCGGCCTCGGGGCTCGGGCCGGAATAGGACGGCATTTGGACATTCAAAGCCGGCCTTATCGGCGGCGGCGGCAAGTCTGCGGACGAAGCCATGGTGCCGCATTGAAGAGAGGTAGCTGCTGGCTGCTGGGGGCGGCGGCAGGGAGAGAAGGGAAAACACCATCTCCACAGGGATGAAGCACCAAAAACGTTAATGTATCAACTCAGGCGGGGTCTCATGGGGGTTTCGTCCCCGGCGCGCAGGACGATCGGCACAGCGACCCACAGGGGGTGGGACGAGTGCATCCCGACCTTCCCAATCGCCCTGTGTGTTCGGATCAGGATGTGGTGTTGGCTCCAGTCGGGTGCAAGATATCACACAGCGGACCGTTCCATTGTGACAGCTGGGTCGTGATCGGCGGCCTGTTTATCCAACGGCTTTTACATGTTTATAACTACTCAACCCTCGGAAGCTGGACAAAGAAAAAAGGACACTCTCCTGAGGATAGGTCGGGGTGTGCCTGGAGACTGCGATTCAAGTTCGGCACAGGAGTCCCGACCGCTCGTGGCTTGGCCGGAGCCTCGGATGGGACCATGAATCAGGGCGGTGGGCAACCGACAGAAATTGCCATGTCCGCGGTGGTTGTGTTCTTGGGTTGCATGCCGTGGTCAGCAATCTTGGACTCTTGGTTGGTTCCCCGACCTGCAGCAGGATCCTAAGATGGTGACGCGAGGGGAAGGCGGCAGGACCCCCGAGGATCAATCTTTTGTCTCTGCATTGCTGAGACTGCCTTGAGATTTGTGTTGATATTTTTCCAGTCCTTTTTCAGCATACTAAGGGTATTTTGCAGATAAGTTGAAGAATTGGATTTTCTCGTCTTATCGCGCTGAGAATGGCCCCATGAGAACTCGCAGAGGCAATGACGTCAGGGTGGATCCTCTACCTGCTTGGCGCCAAGTCCTTTTCGTGCCGTGTGCTTCCGCCGAGTCCGAAACCCCGATACGTACCAGTTAACCCTCTACTTCTCCGTCCCATCTAAAGCCTTCATAAAACGACTCATATTCGTCTAATTATTTTGAGAGGAATCACTGCCTCCATACCAGGTTACCCGCTCAGATGGCACAGATTGCTTCCGCATTTTCGGAACTCGGCCCGTGGTCTCAGTCACACGTGGCTTTGCGACAGCCTAATCCGTCTTGGTCTTACTTCTAGAACCCAAATTTCAGTCCAACCCTGGAAAACAGCGGCTGATTTCTCAAAGACGGAAGACGAACATCCTTTCGAAAGGAACTGCGCAACATCCGTCCAGCCCAGTTTCGAAGCACATGAGGATCCATCAATGGTCAGCGAAGCTGTCATGGGGGATCTGTCGGGTCGTCTGGGCGCTGTGCACCCTGAAATGTGGGGGACCACTCCCGTCATGCAACAAGGGCAACCGGCAGGCACTGTAGCATTGAAGCGGCCGCTTTTCGTGGTTTCACCTTTGACATCGCCTGGCACCAAAAAAAAAACAACTTCGTGGACGACAAGAAGCACGTTCAGAATGCATCTTTCTGGTGGGATTGTAGTCGATTTGGACCCAGAAATTTCGGACACCTCCAGGAAGAAGACTGCATCCCTCTCGTCGAGCTCCCTGCCGCCGCTCTGCTCATTGGCGCCAGGTCCTGCAGGCCTGTCAGTTGGGCACGTTTTGATGGCAAAGCCCAAGCTCCAGAGCACCCAACGACGCCATGGGTCTCGCGAAGCGTCGCGCCTTTCATTGGGCCCCCCGTTCCAACAGGTTCTCCGCGCTCAGGCGCTCAGCCGCACTTGTCTTGTTCGAGGAAAGCGTGGGCTAGCTGGGTTTGACGCCGCCCGCAATAGTGATGGATTGTTTCGGCATCGGCTGAGGCTTCCAAGCGCGCGCGGTGCTGAATTGTCCCGTTCCTGACGCCAGCCATCACCATCCATCCTGCTGCGCCTGCACCTGACCTGCTGCTGACCCGACATTCTGTCCGCCTGTGATACGTTGACCATTTGAGCGTCTCGACGTCTTTTTCCCCCTTCTCTTCTCTGCTGCGGGGCTGCTTGCTCCGGCCTCGGACTCGACGACCACCGCAGGGGCCACGTCCCGACCACGACTACAAGGGCCGCCTCTGCTTGTCGGCGCTTTGCCTCGGACGTGTGTATCCCGTCCGCCTCGGTCGCGATTCATCCGGTGCGCCTGGCGCGACCAGAGCCGAAGATGGCTGCGCTCCCGGAGAACTGGGAATGGGACTACGACGGCACGCGCTGGTTCTACCGCTACAAGCCCACGGGCCTGATCCAGTACACCTTCCCAAAGCCCGGCGACGAGTTCCCCGAGTTCGTCGACGATTCCGCGGTGGCACCTGACCTAGCGCCCGAAGAGAAGCTCGTCAGCCAGCAGCAGATCAAGCGGAGGAGTACCCTGGGCGAATCCCAGTCGAAGCAGACGACCACAGCCGCCCGAAGAGACCGAGCACCCTCGAATGCCGTCTCCGACCCGGATGATGGCGGGACCCCTTTCTGGCTGCAGCCGGATGGCCTCATGTACATGGGGCCCGGTGCGTACAATGATATCAGCCCTTTGCAGGAGGAGGAGGAGGAGCGCGGGCAGGACGGCGGGCAGGATGAGGGCAAGGCTGATGAGGCGGACATCCCTGATGGAGCGGTCCCTGCTCCCACCGGTGCTGCTGCGACTAGCACGACTGCCACGGCAACGCCCGAGGTGACCCCTGACGGAGGGACAACACAACCAACGCGCACGCAAATATCACCAGTAGCAAGTGTCGAAACTACTCCGCTCGTTATCAACAGCTCTCCTGCCATCACAACTCCAGAGCTAGACAGCGGCGTAGTCATCGGGACCAGTGAACCCGCCCCAGTCGATGCTGTTGTAGAACCACCCGAGATCCCGCTTCTGGACAGCCGGCAGGTGCCATATAACCCAATTGGCTTTGTTGCGGAACTTGCCAGCGAGTTCACCGCTCGGTGCGAAGAGGAGATCAACCCGGCTCCAGTGGAGATGCCCAGCAACGAAATCATGATGGACACATCAGAACCTGCCGACTACACCAAAGCCTTCGACTTCGCTCCCGTCGAGCTTCCCTCCAACGAAGCCCGCCCCGCGCCGAACCCAGTGGGCCACGCCGTTGAGCAGAAACTACTGGCGTCACAGACCCCACGGGAACAAGAGAGAGAACAACAGCGAAGGGCACACCAAGCAGTCCAGGAGTTGCTCAACCGTCCATACAGGCCTGTTCGCCAAAACTCTCTGCCCCAGTCCTCCCAAGCGTCAAATGCTACGCCAGACCCAACACCAGGGAAATATCAGCCATACAACCCAGCGAAGCATGCCGTGCTCGGAGCTGCCGCTGCGAACCGGTATTCGACCATCGAACCTCCGAGCCGTCAGCCCGTTGGCGACAATAAGAGACACTCCCTAGCAGGGCCGGCGCTGGCGCAGTTCCACCCGTCTAACGTGCCTCCCGCGCTGCAGCCGGCCCATGTGCAGCCTTTGGATTCGTCCAACGATGGCGCGCAGACCACGCCCCCCAACTCCCGACCGCGCCCTGACAGCATCTCCGGCCCTAGCACCGTGAATCCTGGCGGCCTCGCCCATTTCCCGTCCGTCCTCCAACCCGCCCGCGGGCGTCCCGTCATACGTACCCAAACCCCTCCCCAAAGTCAAGGGGCTAGCCCGGCCCGGACCTACCAAGCCTATAAGCCGTACCGCGACCTGCAGCGGGACATTGAGGACACGGTGCAGCTTTTATCCAAAACCGGATACGGCCAAGGGACCACGGCAAACCCGGAGGCCTCGAACTCGGGGAGGCCCCCAGTCTCTAGGACAAGTACTCTGCCCGCCCATCTTCCCGCACTCCCATACATGGGCGTCCGCCCACACCTGCCGCCCTCGGCCACGACCGAGCCAGTAACCCTGCGGAATCTGCAGTCCCATCAAACACCGTCTGGTGAGTCGTCTACTGGTATCCTATCCGGAGGAGAGCCAAGGATTGCCATGCCCCAGGATTACTCCGCACCTCTGCCGCCCTCGAGCTCGGATGTACCACAACCCTTGAATCTATCTCGCAAATCGCCATCGCCTCCGAACAGCGCGCCAACCTCTTCTGCATTTAGGCCCCCTGTCCCAGCCAAGCCGGATATCATACCCTGGGAGACCACCTCTGCACCGTCCAGTACTGTAGTCGTTTCCGCGACGCCGATGGTCAGCTCGGTTGTTGAAATGGACTCCCACCAGGGTCTCCTGGGCTCTGCGGACAAGACCGGAAGAAATGCCGAGCAAACTGGTGCTACAGTTCAACCCAACCACCCGTCTGCTTCGAGTCGGCCTCACCAGAGCTCCCCCGGACCCCAACAGGACACCAACCAGATGACCACGTCCAGTGGGCTGCCACGACTCGCCCGGCGTACGTCTCCTGAGCAAGCGGTTTGGAGCGGATTCAACACGGTCGAATCCACGATTCAGCCTGCTCCCCAAGTGGCCGCATCGACTCAGCCGCCTGCTGTTAAGCCTGAGGCCAGCAACCAGCCAGTCGCGGCAACTTCATTTTCCGTGGATGTGACCGACGTCCCTCCCGTGTTAGCTAACACACGAGATGCACCGACCCTCTCGGAAAGCGCACCTATGGCTCACTCGGGAACTCCGTCGGGGCCAGCGCTTGCCGGAGTGCAAGAAATTATAGTCGACCGACTACCAGAACCTTCAACTACTGCAGCGGTTGTGCAAAGCGCTAGCCAGTCGGTGTCTTCCCTGCCCGATTTGGCTGCCTCCGGTGACGCCCCGAGCTCTTCATATGCCAGCTCTGACTACCAACCTGTGGTCCAAGTCCATCACCAGCACCCACCTCAGCCTAACACGGCATTGTCGGCCGATCAGACTGTGGAAGCCCAGGCCTCGCACTTGCCAGCTGCCTCACCTGCTCCGCCAGCAACATCGCAGCACCAGCCCAGCAACCCTGTTCAGGGGCTCGATGGACAACAGGCCGTATCTCCTCCGCCACCATCTACCACACCTCGGCCACCTAGCCCCCGGACTCCTAGTCCTGTGTCACGGGCTTCGTCGCCGCCAACTCGAGCCAGCGTTACACAATCCATTCCCTCAGTCACACCACCCGTCCCTGTTACGATCAGCTCTCCGCAGACTCTGGCAATCACAGATCAAACTCCACATGGCCAAAATGGTATCCAAGGTCCGGTGCTTGGACACGGCACATCGACAATGGCCTCTTCATCTCCGCCTACTAATACTATGCCGATGGCAAGCTCGATTGCCCCGGTATACACGCTTCCGTCTGGTCACCATCCGCTTGCCTCCCACCCGGTGAATGTCCCTCAGCCTTCCCCACCCGGGCCTGAGCGATACGCTTCCACGCAAACTGCGACTGTCGCCCCCCCTCAGGCTCCTGCGGTGGCCCAAAACAATGTTGGACACCCTCAGTCGACAGGGGCATTTAGCCAACAACAACCTCCCCATGCAGCATCAGTTCCCATGCCCTCCCAACCACCAGCGCAAAACCTGAACCCCAGCCAGGGTGTACCCAAACCAGCTTCGCCACCTTCCCTTGTCCAGCAAGGGACCGCATCATTTTCTGTGCCAAGACCTAACCAAGGGCAGACAGCAAGTCATCAAACCGGACCACAGGCACCCCCAGCCGGCGGACAAAGCCAGTTTCCCATGCAACACCAGATGCCACCGACGGCGCTCACTCAAGGGCAGGCAGCTGCGAAGCCCTCTGGCTCAAACCAGGCACCTCCAAACATGCCCCTGAGAACCTTCTCGCATCCAGTGGTTTCGCAGTCCGGCCCGCCACCTCATCCTGGAGCACCTGGCACAGCGCCTCCTCAACTGCCCATGATGTTTGCCCCACCAGCAATCCCTCCAGGAATGCCACCACAGGGATTTCAGCCCGGGATGCTGCCACAGCAGCAATACGCTTTTCAACCCAACAGGTTCCCCCAGTCAGGCATGCAGCATCAGCCGATGCCCCCGCACATGATGCAGCCAAGCCAAATGCCAGGCGGGCCATACGTCATGCAGCAGACACAACCCGCGCAGCCCGTAATAAGGGAAGAAAAGGGCTGGTTCGGCAAGCTATGGAGAAGTGACACTGTCAAAAAGCCGACCCCAGCGAACCCGCCGAACAGACTACAGAAGGCAACACAACAACCCCAGGTGCCGCTGGTATTTCCTCCGCCGCTTCACCCTAACCAGCCGGTACCTGCACCTCAGTTTGCGCCGCCTGGCACTCAAATGCCCCCGCCGCACATGATGATGATGCGCCCTGTCCAGCAAGCACAACAGGCCCCGAATATGCAGCAACAGCAGCATCAGCCCCAACAGCAGGGCCAACAGCAACAATATCCGCAGCCACCTGTGCAGTTCCAACAGCAGCAGCACCAAGGTATGCCGCAACAACAGGGGATGCCCCAGCAGCAGGGCCAACCACAACACCAGCCGCAGCCACCTATGCAGTTCCAACAGCAGCAACAGCAGCCCCATCAACAGCAGGGTCAACAGCAACAACATCCTCAGCAACCTATGCAATTCCAACAACAACAACAACAACAACAACAACAGTCCCTAAAATGGAAGACGGACAACGGAGCAAGCGGAAACCAAAACCCACAGTTCCCGGCCCCGAACCGCAACAACCCAAACCAGCAGCCGCCTGTCATCACCCCGCCAGAGGTCCTGCAGGCGATCAAGCAGCAGGAGCAGCGGCTCGCTCAGGCAGGGCCTGTACATGTACAAGGGCAGGTGCATGCGGCTCAGAATGGGAATGGTGGACAAAGTGGAGCTCATCCGGCTGGGGGTGGTCTGAGTCAGGGGAAGGGGGGGGAGAATAAGGCCGTCGCGGCGGTTGCTGGTGGGTGGGGGAAAGCTAACGCGTCTTCTTCTTCGGGGTATGACGGGTCTGGGTGGGGGGATGATGATGATGAGGGGGGGTATTGATGAGGGGGTTGAAGAGTGGGGTGGGTTTCTTTGGTGAATTGGGTTTGTTTTCTTGGGTGGTTTTGAGGGGGGGATGCCCCAAGTTATGAGTTTGGCGGTGGGGATGTCTTGTAGCATGGGAGATGATGGGTTTCGAGGATTCATAGAGTGCTGGGAAGTTAAAGATACCACTGGTCTTATTCTAGTCATATATGAAAGCTTTATTATCCCCACTTGCGTCTGATATGTATATGTAGCCGGTGTTCAGAAAGTTGGGCAGGATATCGGGGACAGTCCGAATCTTCAGTGATAGAAAGTTTCGGGTGATAAACTAGACTACTAAACTTCAGGTGTAACTGTTGTATCTTCAAAGCCATAACCTAAGAGGTAGAGTGCTCTAAAAGGTTCTATGAAGAGGCGGACTTGTCAGAGAGTGATATTTGATTATTTTCTCTCAGTTGTTCAAGCAATTTCGCTCCTAGTTCTTTTACTCTTTCCAACTAATTCCCTTTTTCTAGTTATCCTGCCCCTTCCATAACTTATTTCGGATTCTAACCGCCCTTCTTCTTCTTTCTCGGTCACTTCAATCTACTCCTCACAACCGTTCATCACCATCCTTCTCTTACCAACCATACTGGGTTGATCGTCTCTCCGTTGGTGGGCATTTTTGAGTCACTCTTCTCGAGAAGCTACACCTCGAGGTCCTCGACTGAAGGTATTCAAGCCAAACATTTTTTGGATTTGAATTTGAATTCGAATTCCCGACGCAGAACTCCTACCACTTCAATCTGCAGCTCCATCCCCTCACGCAGTCCAAACTCAATAGGAAGCTGCTCAAATCAATCAGTCAACTCCAACTTGAGACTTGCAACCTCAACTTGGTAAGGTTACCAGCTCCTCGTTTCATGTAAGTCGTAAGATACGTGACCAAATCGGCACTATCGGTTTGCTTTTCTGACGGGTTCAAGTTGGTACCGTTGGCTGTTCAGATCACATCTCCACAAAGTCAACTACAATGCCACCGAACGAAGTGGGAGACGCGGCGGATCTACAGATTCAAGATCATGCCTTCAACAAGTTTAGCTGGTCGATCAAAATCCCCGGCGGCATCGATGGGGGGTTGACGGCCCTAAACGCCTACAAGCCCACGACAACCCCGTGGGCCCAGGGCGCCGCAGCGATGGAGGCAAGGGGTGAACACCCCTGGAGAGAGTCACTATCCCTGACCCCCGCCGAGAAAGACGTCCCCAGCGAGGAGGCAGCAGACAATGTAGCCCGCTACCTCCTAGTAGGCTTCACCCTGCCCGGACTGAGACCCGCACATTCAAGCGGCATCCCTCCCAAAAGAAACAGCGGCCCGTCGGCGTCAAACTCAATCCCACCAGCGTTATCGACACCCCCGATTTGCTCGTCATGGTGGTAGCGCAGATCCAGGAGACTGAGCCAAAGCGCTGCTAAGCGCTCTACGCGCTCCTCAACAAATGCAGCGGTCTCTGCGCGCCGCATAGTGTCTCCCAGAGAGAATGCTTCTACCTCCCGAGGTTCCGGGACGCCACAACTGACTTGAAGAGGAGGGGGCCAGCGTGGAATGTGCTGGTGAGAAACGAGTGCTTCCGTCTGTCCCCTGCCAGCCCGTCTGATTCGGGGGTGGAGATGGACTCGGAACCTATGCTCGAGCCATTGTACCAGGCGTTGGAGGACTTCCTGGACAACGCGGTCAGCAACTGGATCGACGAGGATTCAAGACAGATGATTGCCGAGTTCTACGAGCGTTGGCCGGATACTCGAGAAGTCTCTCATCTCACAATATCCGAGATTTCCTTCGTCAAGGACCAGCTTCTCACGGAGGATCTCTTCGTCGAGGACAGGCTGCTGCGTCCGTTCGTTCTGATGTGCCATACCATGATCTTGGAGGAAGTACGGAAGGCAGCATCACGGGGACTGGAAGCAGATATGAGCAATATCTGTGCCACGGCGCTGAAGTTGCTGGTCGTGGGTGGGCTTGGGGCCACCGAACTGACGGCGGCGGATCCCACCAGCATGGAGCAAGGCTAGTTCATTTGAGCTAGTAGATCCGCGCTGAGGAGAACACCTCCATTAAGCGGTAGGTTTGAGGGAGAGTTGCAGGAGAGTGCCGGGAGTTGGGAACGAGCTGGCCCCGAAATGAGTAAGTTATCCCAGTCGTCTTCAGTCGAAAGGCAATACTAACAGCTAATGAAGGGCAAATCGGGAGTGACGGTTGGCTTGATTTTAGCTGTGGCTTTGGGCCGTGGGGGGCGGGTGTGTGTGCGTTTTCTACACATGGAATGAGGTTGAAGCTTGGGGGAGAGCAACACGGAAGACTGGTCCTTTTTCCTTTCTTTTCTTGCAGTGGTTTTCATCGTTCCATGGTTATCTTTGCGGACAGGGCTACCTGGCAGCCAAGGATGAGATATCCCTCCCTTTGTTCACCCCAGGTTTCAGTCGGTTCTCACGGGCATAATGCAACCCCGTGGGTTACCGTTGTGCTCAAACATCAGGCCAATCCCTATCACCCTCCTAGAGTCCATGTCCATGCTCTCAGAAGCAGTACTCCCAAAGCTCCTTCTCAGTCGCCAACTCTCCCCGATAATCCCCCAGCTCCGCAAAGACCTTGTCGACAATCTTCTTCCACCGCCGGTGGTGCCTCGTGACGAAGTGGGCCTTGGTGTAGTCCCAGTACTCCGGATACCACCCCGAGTTCTCCCAGTCGACAATGCCCGAGAGCTTCCGGTCCGTGACCATGATGTTCCGCATGTTCAGGTCCCCGTGAGTGAAGGCAACCTCGTGACCACCACGGTGAACGACGTCCGGCAGGGCGCCGCAGCGTAGGATGTCGATGAAGTCGTCTTCGTTCTTGAACGGGCCAAAGAAGTCCCCGCGGTCCCAGTCGTATTCGGTGCCGGCAGTGATCCGGTAGTCGAAGCAGCCCTTTCCGACCGCACTCGTAATCTCGAAGGCTGGCGCGACCGTCTTGGGGATGGATCGCATCTGCGTTAACCATCTCCGGAGATCCCGGATGAAATCAGCGATTTCCTCGTCGCTCATGGTGTCGATGACCAAGCCGATATGACAGCCGGACAGGGCTGATGTCAGCAGATAGGAAGTGGACCCGTCGGATACCAGATCCAGCGGACGAGGGACGGTGATGGGGGTATGCTGTCGTACCAGTTCCAGGGCCCTGTGTTCGTTTTCCGGGCCACCGTGGGCTTTCTTCTTCAGGTATAACCCGAAGGGGAGCCGCTGGACAAGCAGACTGCAGGACGGCCCGTAAAGATACTTCCCCAGGAAAGCCAGGCCGCGGTATGTTGCCATCCGGAGAGCAGCTGGGACGTAGGACCAGATAGCTGTCAGGATCGTGACGCAGGGCTTCCAGATGAAGCCCAGATAAGGAAATCTGGACCTGGCCGGCGCCTCGGTTCTTTGTGCAATTTCTTCAGCGACACGAGCCCAACGTATCGGCTTGGCAAAGCGGCTCAGAATCCGAAGTCCTGAGTCTGATGGAACGGCAATACCTGAGCCTGAGTGGTCGGTAAAGAAGCCCTTTCCACTGTTGCGACACTCGTCGATGATGGGAGGCGGTGCCGGGCCGCATCCGGTTCGATGGACAGTAACAATGTACTGATTCAATGTCAGCGATGATACTTCTAGGTGGAACCGTGAACATACATCCTTGGTCCCTTTGAACCGAAGTTGGAAGTAGCCCTGCGAGAAAGCCGCAGCAGCAGATTTGCGGACCAACCAAAGGTTCTGAGGGCTGTCTCCCGTTTGTGCAGTCAAGGCGAAGTCCCTCAGGTAAGGAGGGAGACAGGCACCCAGCATTTCGCGCAAGGGCTAGTCGAAGGTATTAGGACATGTCATCATCGAGATCACGGGGAGGACGGTACATACCGGGCTGAGTTGCTTTGGCGTCTCTGGGAAGATGCGGACAACAATGAGCGGATCCAGGAGGGAGCCGCCTGAGCCTGAAATGCAGCACTTGGCGCCATCCCTCTTTTTGATGTCGCGGACGACGGCCCTGTCGCATACTCGGTCGACATTCTCAGAGGTGACTAGACCGTTAGCTGGGGTAGTCGGCAAGGGGTCTCGAGAGCTTACAAGCCGAGATCAGCACAACCCAATCTGCGAGGAAGGCGGCCAGACCAGAACTGCTCTTCAAGAGGTAGGCGGCGGCTTGCTCGCGGTCCGCAGCCTCGTTGATGAAGCACTCGAGCAGGTCTGTGCCGGGGTGGGGAAGGTCGGCATCGCGAATGGTCGTTAGAGCCAAGTCCACAGTTGAAGAGGTCGCCATTATCAAACAATGCGCGCAAAGCGGGCGCAGGGCTCAAAGGATGCCGTTCTGTCGCTGGGTGGCCCGAAGGAGGGCTGAGTAGGTGTTGTTCAAGGTGAGGAACGTGACGGGACTCGGGAGGGGTAATGTTGAAATTTTTCAGTGGTGAAGCGTGGAGAAAGCCGAAGACCATATTTGTGCGCAATGGCGGCGGGCAGTACGATTGGTTGCAACGGGCTGGTGAAGGGACGGACTCGGGATGGAAAATGGGAGATGGGGAGGTGAAAATGCCATGCTGAGAAAATCCCGAAAATTACTAGGTACGCAGAATTGTGTGTAATCCCCCCACTCTCTTCCAGGCTCGGACTTCCCATCAGTACCTACTGACCAGAGTACGGTAACTAAAGGATCCCCTCTACTACCTAAGGCGCACCCAACCCCCAGATCCAGTACCGTAGAACTCCAAATTTGGGCTAGAGGCCGTCCTGATCCAAGTGTGGTGTTATTCAAGTTCCGGCTCCACTGTCCCCTCGCATCAGAAGAGGCCGCAAGAGAAGATGCATGTGCCGAGAGCAAGAACCAAGAACCAGAAACCGAAAGCTAGCTCTCCAGGTACATGGTGTAGGAATCGCCCTTGTTGGGATCGGGGTTTTTCTCGACATAGGCCCCGTGGCCCAGTTCGGCGTCCGTGCGATTCTCCTCGGCGTAATGCTTGGCCACGCGGATAAGAGTGTCTGCTTGCGGGATTAGTATTGCATCAAGGAGGACCAAATCGATGGCATATAGAGTACGCACCGATATCCATCGGAAGCTGAATGATGCCTGCAGCATCCAAGGCCACGATGGCGTCCTTGAGCCACGACAGGCAGCGGAAGGCTTCACCGGTACGCTGGGACGGGCTGCCGTCGGCCGGAACGCTCTGGATCACGTCGGTCGCAGCCTGCACGGAACCGTTCAAGCCGCTAACTCGGACCACAGTGATCAGGGTGATCGACTGCGCCGGGGATGCGTTGCGCTTTTCGTACTTCCAGCCACCGCTGGGGTTGGTCGCATGATGGAAGCTTCCCTTCTCCGCCGAGTCCATGATGATGAGGCCCCAGTGCTCGCAATCGTTAGTTAAGGGCGCCCAGGTTTATCCACGCCCTGAAACTTACATATGTACCCTGCACTGAACGTGCATCGAGGGAAACAGACGGCGCGATGATTTCTCCACGGAGCGGCATGATGACTCGATGTTGTGTTTCCAAGATTCAGCGAAAGTAGAGGATGGGAAATTGAATGCGGGATCCCCAGAATGACGGCGAGAAAATTTGAAATAGAGGCTCACGGCGAGCATCTTCGGATGGAGAGAGACTTGCCATGATGCGGTGGCTGTACGGGAGCGCCTCGTTCACGCCAGCGGAGGCGCGTGGTTCTCAGGGTCCATTGCTGGTCGAGCCAACCAGTCAAGGCACTAGAAACGCATCTATTCTCCCTGGGCCCTTCGGAAGACTCATGCACCACGGCAAGACACCGCGCGACATGACGGTCTCTGATGTCCTCCGTCAACTAGTCACAACGGCGGTCGTTCGAACTTCAAGGGTTCGCCGTCTCGTAGAGTGCTGCCTCGCCCTGTCTATTGCAATGCTTGACCGGCCATCAACACTGAGCAGACAGTACTTCATACCACATTCATGATTATTGCTCGGCGGCGTGGAAGACTTGCGGGAGACTCGCGGTAGAGCACAGGAGGGCCATCGAGCGGCAAGCGGTGGGATACGCTCAGGTTTTGTAGGTATAAGGGGGCTTAATCTCAATTTTGACTGTCGTTTCCATCGTCAGGGGTTGAGTTGGAGCAATTGCAGCTCTGCATTGCAACAGGATGTCGTTGAAAGTTGAAATACCGTACGTGTAAGTCGTGAAATTAGGACGTTGAACCCTGCAGCTACCCCGGATCTTGGCAAAGCTTAATTCTTCGCCAAGCCCGCAGGGCCTTCACCAGCCACACTTCCAGGGGTTCAATCAAGTGGTCCCCCGCACCCCACAGTGGCTCGCCAATTTTCAAGCTTGAATTGGAGCAACTTTTTCAACCATCCCACTCACCATCCCCACACCAAGTCGCGTCGCCGTGTACGGCATCTTCCCCAGCAATTCCTCGTCCCTTGCTGCAATCCAAACCATGACGCCAACGACAAGAAACATCTCGCCGTTCCTTGACCCAGGTCCGCGCACAAAGGCCAATTCTCTCGCCATCCTCCAGCTCTCGCGCGACAACCTCCTGCCCGTCTACTTGCAGCCGCCGACTGGAGAGCACGATGGCTACGCCGAGGGCGCCGTCGTCAACACCCGATATGGCTCCTTTCCCCACTCGACGATGTTGAATGTCCCCTGGGGCTCCCAAATCCGAGCCTCAAAGGTCGACACAGGATCGCGGGGTCGCAAACGGAAGCGCGAGGGCGTCGATGATGCCTGTCGAGAGGCCACGGGCGCTGCCGAAAAAGAAAACGAAGATTCACCCGCCGCCACAAACGAAGACAGCGCGACCGCCGTCAAGAAAGCTGTAGCCGACGCGAGCGGCTTCATTCACATCCTCCCTCCGACCCCCGAGCTCTGGACCACCAGTCTGCCCCACCGAACCCAAGTCGTCTACACCCCCGATTATAGCTACATCCTGCACAGGATACGCGCACGTCCTGGCTCAGTTCTGATCGAGGCGGGCGCCGGCAGTGGGAGCTTTACCCATGCGTCAGTGCGCGCTGTCTACAATGGGTACCCGGCCGAAGGGGAGCGCAAGGGCAAAGTGTTCAGCTTCGAATTCCACGAGCAGCGCTACCATAAGATGAAGAAGGAGCTCTCAGATCACGGCATGAACCGACTCGTCCATCTCACGCACCGCGACGTGTACAACGGGGGTTTCCTCGTCGACGGCAAGAGCCCCGAGGCTGATGCCGTCTTCCTCGACCTCCCTGCACCCTGGGAGGCCCTCCATCACCTGTCTCGGCGGAGGCCCCAGACCCCGCTCAACGGGAACGCCGCCCCCACCGAAAACGACCAGACCGAATGGGTGTCGCCGCTGAACCCCAAGAAGAGCGTGCACCTCTGCACCTTCTCGCCGTGCATCGAACAAGTCACCCGGACCGTGTCGGCCATGCGCCGCCTCGGCTGGGTCGACATCGACATGGTCGAGATCGCCAACCGGAAGCTGCACACGTCGCGCGAGCGCGTCGGCCTGAACCTCAACTTCGACCGCGGCGTCAACAACTCGGCGCGCGACGTCGAGGAGGCCCTCACGCGCCTGGTCGACATCGAGTCGCGCTTCCGGGAGCACGCCGCGAAACCGAGAGACGGCGACGAGGACATGGATTCTGCAGATGAAGACGAACCCGCGGTGGTCAAGGGCGACGGGCCGACCAATGGCGGCCAGGCTCCCTCGGCCGAGGAAACAGCAGCCGAAACGGCGCCCTGGATGGAGGGCCGTCTCATCACGCGCGGCGAGCCCGAGATCAAGACCCACACGTCGTACCTCGTCTTTGCGGTCCTCCCCATGGACTGGACCGAGGAGGACGAGGCGGCGGCCGCGGCCAAGTACCCTCTCGGCAAAGAGCAGAAGGTCATTGGCGCCATTGACAAGGTTGCCAGGAAACAGGAGCGGCGGGAGGCGCTGCAGAAGCAGCAGGGGGCTGGGAATAGGAAGGCGCGGAGGAAGGAGAGGGACACAAAGATGGGCGAGGCGGCTGCGTGAGGGGAACTCGGGGGTTTAGGGGATAGCCATGGCACGCATCAGGAGGCGTTTTGAGGGTTACCTGGGCGCAAAAAGGATTTAGAGTTTGTGAGGAAGTATACCCGGAGACGTGGTATGGTGTGTATGAATCCTCAGTATAGTCTGCGTGTATGGCCATAGACAACACTGACATGTGTCTCTCCTACTCCACATGAATCTCTTGTGCTTATCGAGTCGAAAGTTGACAATCGTCTGCAGACACTGAGTCATTGTGAGATACATCGGAGCATTCCCAAGGCTGATTTGCTTCCCCAGCCCGCCCTCACGGCCTGTGTGTGGATGGATATTTTTGCAACCCCTAGGTAGCAATAGAGTGTTTCTTGCGCGTCTGGCTGGCTTTGATGTGTGCTTGCTGAGTAAACAACAGCATTTGTGTCCCAGTTCCATCGCTCCACAAACATCCGAGGAGCCTCTTGCTAAGTTGGACTAGGGGGGCCATAGGGAGGTGTAGAACCCAGGCCAGACAACGTCTGAGACTCGGTATAGTAGAACATACAGTGACGACATCCTCATCATATACCGCGAGTTGGCCACGCGGGTCCGAGGATCCCTCCAAGAGACACCCAACACCTCCATCGCCGAAGCTGACGCGTTCGGAATTCCCCCCCCTCCCAGCACCGGCACCATTCATCCCAAGTCACGCCCAGTGCGAGTTCACAGTCCGCTCACAACCCCCGCCCTCCTCCAGCCAGTGGGCCCCCTTGAAATAGAAGGTCCGCAGCCTAGATCAACAACTCCCCCGGGGCCCTCGGGGGCTAGCGGGGGAGAGCGGCGCTCACCGCGGTCGAAGACCTCGGACGCGGGGGCTCCCAGTTCGAGTCTTGAACAACCCGACTGGGTTTTCGTAGCCCGGCTTCCTCCTTCGCGACAGCGCGGGGCACGGACAAGCCGGGTGAGCCTTTTTTTTTTCTTTTTTTTTCTGGTTTTTCTTCCTTATTTTTTGCCCTTATTTTCTTCCTTATTTTTTGCCCTTATTTTCTTGAGGAGGTTGTTGTCCTTTTGCCGGCGAATCCATGCTCCCTTCTCCTTGTCTCGCCCTACCTCTTCCTTCCCGACCACTTGATCGAAACGTCACATTTCCTGCAATAGACATAATATTTCTCAAGGTATTTGGATTGAATGCTGAAACTGCCGTAGTAGTCAACAACCCGCTCAACACCACTCGCACTATCACTCCATCTCCTTCTCCTTGTACAGCTGCGCATAGCTCGCCTTCAACCTGTCGGACTTGTCAGCAACACAAACCATCAAACTTTCCCCATTCCCATAACCGGAACAAAAAAAAGAGCTAACATACCTCATCCTCAAATGCTCATCCGCCGTCATCACCCTCCTCTCAGCATACGGATTCCCCTCGGCCACTCCCCCCTTATACCCGCGCACCCTCTCGCTCGGCACAGGCCCCAACTCGGCCCCGCCAAACGGATGACAAAAGTACGCGATCGAATACCGCGGCCCGTGATCCGCCTCCTCCCCTTCCAGCAGCCCCCCTGCCCCGGAAGAAGAGGAAGAAGAAGAGCCGGGAGAGGGAGAAGGAAAAACGACCCGATGCACCGTACTCCGCAGCAGCCCCCCCGTCCAATACGCCAACAAATCCCCAATGTTCATCAGAATCGGCGGCGCCGGGTCGTGCTCCGTGCCTGGGGGAGTGACGGGGACGGGCGCCCAGGTCTTGCCGTCGCGTAGCAGGATCTCGAGACCGGGCTGGCCGCGCAGGCGGAAGAGCAGGGTCAGGGAGCCGTAGTCCGAGTGCGCGCCCGCGCGGACGTCGGTTTCGGTTGTGGGTTGCTGCTCCCCGGAGGTGAGGGAGGCGCGCGGCGGGTAGCAGAGGAAGCGGAGGATTGTGCCCGAGGGGCCGCGGGCGCGGGCGTGGGCGGTGGTGAAGAAGGAGGCGGGGGTTACCTGGTAAGGGGGGTTAGGACAACACAGCCAGCGAGTAAGTGATGGATGGGGGCATACCTCGAGGCCGATGCCGAGCAGGGTGTTGAGCTTGAGGGAGAGGTTGTAGCAGAGGTCGCGGAAGGCGCTGACACGGGGCTCGTCGGCGGCGATGGTTGGGGGGATGGGCTGCTGGGCCTTGTTGTCGATGAACTCGCCAAAGTTGAAGGCTCTACGGTTGTTGTGTGAATAAGAGGTTTACCCTTGGACTGCGCCTTGCAGCTGAAGAGGGGGCACTTACTCCTTGAAGTCGCCCACCTGCGAGGGAATCAGCAAAGTGAGTTGGGAGAGGCTGAATTTAGACTTACACGCTGGTTTGCAGGATCAAGCGTCTCGTAGTTCATTGCCGACCACTGGACGAGGTTAATTATTATGGCAATACATGTGCAATGATGATTGACTTGCTCCTCGGTTGTTTTGCTGGATGGTGCATGCTTGCTTGTCACTCAGGGGGGCATCGAAAAGCCTCTTGGACTGTGCAGTGTCAGCAACATCGTGTGACACCCAGCATCCGGAGATATAGGCCAGGTACCATTTCGAACGCCCCGTCTATGGCCTCGACGGGTATGTCCTTGCCGGTGTTCTTGATGTATACAAAGCCATGCTCAATGGCGGCCTCGACCAGGTCCTTGGCCACCTGGGTCTGGTCGTCGCCAGAGAGGTCGATGACAGGGATCTTTGCGACTTGGGCCATTTTCAAGCTTGTCCTCTCAAGTCACTTGTTGTTCGGCAGTCAAAACCGTCGGGGGCGAAAGTAAAAGAGTCACTTGTGGTAGCAGCTGCCTCTTTCGAAGCATGCACGCCCAGAATTCTTTATCTGTTAGCGCTTCTCCACGCTGCGCCGATGAGCCGATGCACGACACTGTTAACTGGCGCGTTCCAGGTCACTTCGTACTCGAGAGAATGCGGAAAGAGTAGGGCACGACCAAAGATATCAGATACGATAGGCTTAGGTAAATTTCCTATATGAAATGAAAGTATAAAGCACCCTAGGTATGGGAATAAGAAATAGTGATTCCACGACGGGAAGCGCAGAATGTTGGCCAAGAGAATGCCTGGAAGCAGTCTTGTTCGAGGAAGATGGGGCCGTGATAATGCGACTGTGCCCCGTTAAATGCAAGACCCGCCTAACCAAGTTCTTGCCCGTCATCCCCTGACCGGCTGGCTGCTGACTGGCCCGCAGCCCTGGCGCCGCTCTCACGTCACCCCCGAGTCCTGATCGCCAAACGGGATAATTTGATGAGCCCGCCAACAGCTCCTGGACGCGATGCCTTCGGCGACCGTGGGCCAAGCAGCAGCTGCGGCAGGCATCCGCGCCTCTCCATCCCAAGCCAAAATTCCTCGCCCACTTAATTGCAAACCAGCCACCTAAGTCGCATCATTCTCGTGGCAATCCGCTCCTTTTCTTTCTCCATCATCGTCGTTCCGAACCACGCCGGAATTTAATTGATTCATTAACTGCCGCGTGCATCCATCCGCGTGCACGCTTTGCGCTTTGCGCTTTGCCAGACCACCGCCGCTGTCCCAATGACCATCGGCGCTCCCCGGCAAATCGTCAAACACTAAAACCAACAACCGCCTAACGCCCATCCACGACTGCCCCCGTCTGGGGCATTTAACCTGCGCCATGGCCGCAACCCCGAGCTCAGCGGCGATGATGTCCGAACCGCCCAGTTCGCCCGTTCACATCGAAAAGTCCTTCATGACGGCCGTCACCGAGGACGACGACACGCGCATGATGGCGACGCCAGAGCCTTCTGAACGACAGTCCCGTGGCAAGAAGCGCGGCCGCGACGACGGCAGCGGCGCAAACGGCAACCCCATCGGCAAGATCAGGCACCTCAAGAAAGACGACGGCGAGCCGCTCTGGCGCAAGGACATCCAGTTCGACTTCCTCAAGGCCGTCTTCGACAACGACGCAAAGGTCTTCACCAACAGCTACGAAAAGGACCGCATTGGCAACCAGTGCTTCGCCGACCTCTACATCGACACCATGTCTAGGAGCAGCAAGACCAGCAAGGTCCTTCGCGACAAGCTGCTTAGTGATCGCGAGGCTGCGAAGGGCATGGCAATGGTCTGCCTCCTGGTCAACATCGGTCGCATGAACACCACTCTCAACTGTACGCCTTGTCTCTTCTCCTCTCTGACCGCCGATGCGATGCTGACCGCCATGCACAGTCTTCCCCGAGATGCGAGCCCAACTGCGCACCTACCACGCCATCCCCTCCCTGCAGGCCCGTCAAGACCCGCACGCCTACAAACAATTGCAAGACGCCCCCAGGCTCAAGTCCATCCTGAAGGGAGGCTCTGACGACCGGCCCGAGCCGACGTCGCTGGACGAGATCAAGGGGATCGACGTCCCGCGTACCAACCCCGTCAACCTCCTCTTCCTCATCTGCCAGGCGGCCCCCAAGGTCGCAGAGCTGCACTTTCCACCGAATCAAGAGTTCCACGACCTCATCATGAAGACCACCTACAGCAGCGAGAGCCGTGCGCGCGCCTTTCTCTGGCTCATGTGGTTCTACCTCGAGTCCGACTTCACCGAGGAGGGCTGCGAAGAGAACCCCTTCGGCGCTGGTGTAGATTACGGCGTCGACGTCGCGAACCAGGGCGTCCCTCGCCTCGACCCCCTCACCGAGGAGGAGGCGGCGCTGGAGAACGTTGATACCCAGGAGGAGGTCGACTTTGGATTCGCCAAGCAGAAAATGCGGGCCAAGATCATCGAGGCGGACCAACAGTTCATGGCCGAAAGCCAGACTAAGCGAGGCGGCGGCCGTGGTCGGGGCTACCCCGCCGGCGACGAGGTCGGCCCCACGACAGGCATTCTCCCGCGCATCCGGCCGTCCAAGAACGAGAGCGATCTCGACAGTGTCCGGTCGACGCCACCACCCCGCGCCCTCGGCCGGCAGAGCGGCGTCTTTGGCAGCATCGGCCGGCGCGGGCCGCACTCCCTCAAGTACCAAGTCTTCGACGGCTCCTCGCCCGGCGGCGACAGGATTCTCGAAGGCGTCGTAGCACGTAAACCCCGCCCACCGACAGCCCACCAACTCGCCGTCGAGCGCAACCGCTCCCAGCGCGTCGAGTACATCCTCGACCGAGGCCTGCGCCGCAGCCACCACCAGGCGCGCAAGCAGCGCCGCGGCGAGGGCGCCATCCTCCGCGCCCTCCCGCGGCTCGCCCAGATGCAGGACCCCTTCGACGACAGCGAGGACGACGAGATCGTCGCGGGCCACGGCGGCGGCAAACACTCGTCGGCGTCGGCCATGACCAACGGCGACAACAAGCGCATGCGCGAGCGCGGCTACGGCGGCCTGGCCCAGCTCAAGGACGAGCCCGACGACTTTGGCGAGCAGGTCAACTCGTACGCGTCTGCCTTCCGCCGCATGGTGCGCCGCCTGGACCGCTGGGAGAACCACGACGGGCCGGAGCTGGGCGTCATCCAGCCGGTGAAGCGGCACAAGGTCAATGGCGCCGGCGGCCACGGCCACGGCGACGAGGACGACGACGACGAGGACGACGAAGGCGACGGCGAGGGCGAGGCGTCGCCTTCCAAGGACATGATGATTGACCCCGCCGAGACGGAGGACGAGAACGAGGTCATGGTGCACGCGCGCCGCGCGCAGACCGGCCGGGGCCGGGGGCGGGTCAATGGCCTGCACCGCGTCGACGCCAACGGGGATACGCCCATGGACGACGCCGATGACTTGGACGATGTCGATAAGGAGTTGCTGGGTCTGGGCGACGGTGACGGTGACGGCGATGAGGGCGAGGGCGAGGTTGAGGGTGAAGACGAGCTGGACGACGTTGACAAGACGCTGCTTGGCTTGGATGGGGACTCGGACTCGGAGTGAGCATACCATACTTCTGTGGCCGACCTGGTCGGTTGCTGTGATTGCCACAGGGGAGAAGGAGAAGGGGAGGGGTGCGAGACGATGCTTGCGTTGTCTTTGTTCGGGATAGACCGCATAGACGGGAGGCATACTCGGGGTGTATTGTACTGTTCCAGGGATAGGCAAAGGGATTCACAATGAATGGCATGGAGTTTGGGTTTGTAGGGAACCTGGCATCGGAAGGCCTGCCCAGGTTTAAGGTAGCTAGCTAGCTACCATGGTTAATAATGCATCAGCCGTGCTTTTACACCTGCTTCTGTGATACAGCCTGGTCAATTCAGTTCCACAAGGAACATAGAAACCATGCATGTCCATCCTACATTCTAATCAAAGGGTATAACCACATCTACTAACCACCATCAAACCATCATCACACACATTCACTCTCTCGACTGCGCATTGGGAGCCGGCGCCCCAACCAGCCACCCAACACCCGACACCAGCGTCCCCATAGCCGCCTCCCGCAGCTGATCCCGCTTGCGCACCCTCCTGTCCTCCTCGGCGGCGGCGCTCCCCGCCGAGGCGACAGATCCCGTCGCCGAGAGAGGCGGCATGTCCATGCTGCTCCTGCCCCCAGCATCATCACCACCACTCAAGCCCGCCCTCCCCGCTCCGCTTGCCCCTCCGCCACCTCCACCAGCCAACCGGCCGGCAAACCCAGCCCCAACCCCAGCCGCCGACCGCTGCAGCCCCGACAGCGCCGACAGGTTCCGCTGCGCCGACAGCACGCTCGCCCGGCTCAGGTCAAACAGCGACATGGGCGCCGCGTCCTCATCCCCAGCGGCAGACTTGCTTGACCGCCGGCCAGCCGATCTGACAGGTTGTTGCTTAGTCCTACTACTACTGGTGGTGGTGGAGGTAACAAACGCGCCCGGCATCCCCCCACCACCATGTCCAAGTCCTCCGTGCTGGTGGAGGCGGAGATGATCCCCCCTGGCATCCCACTCATCCTCCTGCTGTTCCTCCTCGCGCACGAGCACCTCGAGCTCCTCCTCGGCGCGGCGGAACGCGTTGACAATTTCTTGTAGAGTAGCCGGGGGTGCGACGCGGAGCGCGGTGGCGAGGCAGTCGATGCGCTGCTCGAGGTGGCGCACGTCTGGGTTGGCGCTCGTGGCGATGCCGCCGCCGCCGCCGCCCCGGTGAGTCGTCACCGGGTGGTGGGTGCGGCGGTATTTGCCTGCTTGGAGGGCTGCTTTCCAGGAGTAGTCGTCTGCTACTGTTGTTGTTGTTGCTGCTGCTGCCGGGGAAGTTGGGGCGAGGCGGTTGACGACGTAGGAGTAGGCGGTTTCAAAGTCGTCTTCGGCCAGGGCCGCGTCGATGCACATTGCGGTGATGCGCCGCTCGGCGGTGAGGCGGTGGGAGGTTTCTTCTTCCGGGGTGAGGGTTTTGGTGTGGGCTGTGAGGCCGGCTTCGACCATGTGGGTGCCGAGGGTGAGCAGGTCGTGGAGGTGGGTGTAGCTCTTGGGGTTTTGCTCGAGGATCTTGGCGATGATGGAGATGGGGTCGGTGTGGACGCGCAGCACGACGGGGGTGAATGGCTCGCCTTGTTTGAGGACGAGGCGGTAGTCGCTCAGGGAGTGAGTTGCCTGGAGAAGGGCCTCAAGCCGCTTGGCCTGGGGATCTGACTTTTGGATGGTCCCGGGGAAGGCCTTGATTCTAGGAATTGTTAAGCCGAGCACTGAGGCAGCATGCCGATCAGACCTACATGTCATCGCATTTCTTGAGCCCACCACGGGTGCGATTGGGGTTGGAGGCGTTGTCGTAGGCAGTCATTGCGGTCGCGTAGATGGCGTCTTGCAAAAGCTTCCGGTCTAGAGGCTGGTCGGGTGCGTCCTCGTATATTGACCGCGCAAGCGTCAAGCCTTCGCTGGTCAGCACTTGATTATCCCAGGCAACGGCTGACTTACGCGTGTTGGAGAGCAAGGCCCTCAGGAACTCAACCTCCAAAAAGTCCCGCTTGACCTGGCCGAAGATGCCACAAGGGGGTCCCGCAGAGGACCAGCTATCTTCCGTGCCCCAGTCTCTGAGCCACAGGATCTCGTTCCTCGCTTTCAACCAAAATTTATCATCCGTCTTTGGCCCGTTGTTGCTGATGGAGTGGATAAGCTTTGCTGCCTCGGCTTTCTGCTCTCTCTCATCCCGAAGCAGCGCAAGCTCGCCGGCTCCGCGTATTGTGCAGGGACAACCAGCCTTGGTGAGGATATGTGCGCTGAGAATAAGGGTCTGCAGAAGAGCTGCGGAGGCGTCGGAGGGTGAGGTCAGGGGGTTGGACGGGGCAAGCAGATCGTTGCGCATGTGAGCCGTATTCCTGGCGGACATGATGTCGTCGGGAATTTGTTCTGTGAGTGGCGACAACACGGCCAGCGCCGAGGCAAGGGGGGAGACAGGGTCGAGATGGCGGAGCTTGGCGACTTTAGCAATAATGCTATATGCGCCGTCTAGTGCTTCAAGTGACGCTTCTGGGATGAGGTAGGCAGATGCTAGCGCCGCTCGGGCATAGCTCTGCTCCAGGTGATCCCGCTGCCCAGCACTCAGCTCGAGGGAACCCCAGCCACCAAAATCAGCATCCTCTGAGCCATCCCATTGTTGGACCGCACTGACAGCCACTCTCCAATTCTTGGAAGCCTGTGTGGTGAGCCAGCGGAGAACCTCGTCCCACCCAGGACAGAGGTCCTCGGGTCCCTCACTCGGGTCCTCTGACGAGTCTGTATTATGTACCCCCCGCTTCCATCTCCTTTCCCCAGACAGCCACGGGCCAACCAGCCCCCTTAAATCACGCCCGACCAAAGGAAGATCGGCCTCGCGAGTGCCGGTTTGCGACAGGAGCAAGTTCACCGCGACGCGGTCGGGGAGCTGCTGGAAGCCCTGGAGAGTGTATGAAATTGGCTCTTGAGGGTAGTATTCACAGTTCCGCCTCAGGAGCGGCAGTATTGTCGATACCAGCAGCGTGCGTACGCATGGCGAGTGGTCCAGGAAGGGCAGGAGCAGGGCCGGCAGTTCGTCGAGCAGCCCAGCCTCCTCGTCCACTTTGTATGAGCGGCGCAGTAAAAATAGCGAGAGGGGGTCTTCGGCAGCGTTGTCGGGCGTTTCGGGCGACGTCAATGGAAGCAGGCGGAGCTTCCTGACCTTCTTTGCCGCGTCGTCCTCGCCAAGGTCCTCGATAGGCGAGCAATCGACGTCGGGGTTCGCCGTGTCTGGAAAGGCGCCGCTTTCGAGCTGCTGGACGAACTGGATGTAGTGGGTCGAGGGCAGCGTCTCGGGCAGATAGGTAAGCAGGATGCGCAGCAGCAGGTCCTTGCGAAGGACGGTGCCGTGGCGGGCCGCGAGCGTCGTCAAGCTGTCGACGTCGCCGTTGACGGCGCAGTGCACCGCCAGCAGCACGAGCTTGGCCGGAGAAAGCAGGAGGGCCATTGTCGCTGTCTCTGTCGCTGAGCGATGGCGCGGTTTATCGGGGTGTTACGGGGTCGCGGCCGGGTTCATCGTGTTTGGGCTTGGAGGGGAGAGTCAACGCTCAAGAGCTTCAACAAGGACAATGAACACATTGGGCTTGGCACCTGCCAAGTTGCAGGGGTTGGTCCCGGGCCGCTTGGGTGGGTCAGGCCGGTCAGCCTGCCTGCCCACTGCCCAGCTCCGGGGCTTGGTTTCCGGGCCCACCTTTACTATGTAGTACCACTTACACACACAGTACACTCCAACAGCGCTCAACAGCATGGCACCACATATAACTATCACTCCTGAAACTTAGCATCCTATCTGTTCCCTCATGAATACCTAGTTTCAAGGGCGAGTTGCGAAAGGGACAGTAAGGTTTCTAGCTATAGGCGTTTGGGCATAGGCCGAGACCGCTAATGGACCTGCCAGCTGTTGATAACCACTCGTATCTCACTCCAAGAGAGTGCATGGATTGTGCGAGACGACTTTTTTAGTTGCTTGAGCGGAAGTGTTGATGCTGGTAATTGGTTGTCACCTTTAGCATCTTGTTTGCATCTCAAGCTCATCGTGCCCCTTTGGCCTGGAGGATTTCTGGCCTGACTGCTTGCTGCTTGCTGTCCACGAGGGTGCCACGAAATGTACCTGGTAATCACTTCACTCCAAGTCCACAAACAATATCATGATGATAAGCCCGCGACCTTACCGTTTGTCATTGCTAGAGTTTATCGTTGGAGACGGACAGATATCAGAGGGTGCTGCCAGATTTCTTGTTCTCTTGGTGGGTCCGTGTCGTAGGTATATTCCTAGCCAGCAGGTAGCAACCATGAGTTCCAAGCTCGCTTAGCCAATTGCTTTTGACACAAAGAAATCCCGAGCATATCCTTCGATCGCTGTTCCGACCGTAGGAAGATAGAGATTTAAACACACGAAGGAGGAGAATAAGATAGCAATTATAGCATCTTCGAGATAAGATCACCTGGTTGTAAAGGTTTGGCATGCCTGATTCTGTACCTGGTATGTACTCGGTCTCAGGTAGGTGGTCTTGGGCTGATTTGTCCCAGTCGAGTTGATGAGCACATGTGGACACGAAACAACAACAAAGGAGCTGGACAAAGGAGCTGGGCAAACAAAAGCATACAACACCCGGCATTCGCCCGTCGTTACCGACCCAACTACCACTCGACCCTTCAAACCCTCAGCATTGATTCCTCGGGCGTGCACTCGTTCCCGCGACCAACTCTCCCCGAGCGGACCAGCAGCGGCCAGCAATGGGTCCCTGCATCTTCAAATTCCCAATCTGCGGGTGGTCCATTTACGACCCAGACCGGCGGCCTGTTTCCTGGTTGATTCAGTTTCGCGGCTGTGAGTGCCCGACACAGTAATTCCTGCCCCGGGCTTCACTAACACCTGACCATGCCCCAGTGGTGTGCTCGAGCGCCGAGGAGGGCATCTTACTCACCGGACTTGGCCTCTACTCGGACCCGCAGTCGGGAGCTTTCATCGCCCTTCCCGACTCCAGCGCCCGGTGGGACGACCCCAGGTATGAAAATCCAACGGAGCACCAGTTCGGTGCCATGACCCGGCGCGACGTCAACGGCAAGCACGGCTTCCTCTTTCACGACGACTGTTGGTCTCTTGTGAAGCAGGCCTATCACCCTGCCCCAGTCCCCTTGGAGAGGTTGTACCACGTCATCAACTCCCTCCCCATGGACTGTCTTGGGGCGCGTGTAGACTGGGGGCGCGTGTAGACTAGGGGCACACCTACGGCGGCTTCGGAGTTGTGCTTGGGGATGAGAAGGATTATTTCTCCTGGGAACGAGGCCTTGTCAGCCACCAGTTTCGGGAAGATCCTCCGTCCGACATACTATATCGCGTGAGCCCCCTTGCTCTGTCCGAGGTAGACGACATCCTGGCCGAGCCCCCGCAGGCACCCGATCATCGGCACATGTGCCGCCCATCTCCGACTCCCGGATCCTCGTTGCCTGGCCGAGACGTCTTCGCCTCACTCCGCGAAGAGCTGTGCTCCGCTGTCGCCGCCTGTCTGCCAACTGCCGATGCCCTGAATGCCCGCCTTGCGTCGAGGTCGTTCTGGAACGTGTACGATAGCCAACAGTTCTGGGCATCGCGCTTCCGGGGTGCGGATTCGGAACGCTCGTGGCTCTTTGAGGCCACATAGCAACCCAAAAGTGCCGGCACCGGCACCGGAATTCCACGCAGAGACTGGCGTTGGCTATACCACCGAGCTGCCGACGCCCGCCTCGGACCCGCGGCCAGAAACAGGAAGCGGGTTTGGGCCCTTATTCAGCACTTGGTGAAGATCCTGGACCTTGCGTGGAATGAGCTGCCTGCCGAGCTACCATTTCCCTTGCAGTTCCCCGGAGAGGCAAGCCCCATGCCCCCAGAGGCTCTTGTGGCGGCAGGGAGTATCCAGAGTTATGCGACACCCGATACCCTGGTGTATAGAGCTCGGAAGCCCAAGCTTCGACGGGTAGTTCTCCCGGTCGATGGCATCTTGCGAATCGCTGCCTCGACTGTCCGCCTTGGCGACTCGGGATACATTGCGGGGCTATCTCTAACTATGGCTTCTGGGCATGTATTGCAATTGGGCTACAGCGCCGCCGCTGAGTCCGAGTGTTTTGTACGACTCGAGGGAGCCTCGGTCGCTGGTTTCAACGTGGCAGTTGGTCTAGGCGGCATCCACGCCCTCCAATGCGTCAGTGGCAGTGGCACGAGGCGACAAGTTTCCGCTTGGTTTGGGTGTCCTGGGGATGCTCCCAGGACGGAGCGGGTGAGCGAAGTGGCTACTAACGGGCAGCCCATGGTGCTGGAGCTCAGTTTCGATGTAAGATTCCCCTCTGCTAATTCTATGCTTTTCTATTGCCTTGTCCTCGAATCCCGCTGATCAACCTTGGGCTTGGAATCCAGGGCTTCAGAATGACTGGTCTCGCGATTGCCGTGTACCAACCAGTCCATCCACCCGCGGGTTTTGGGAGTCACGACGGCTACGATCTCAGGCGCTTGGCAATCTGGTACCCGACGTGCCTCCTCGAAGGCTCAATCTGAACGAGAGCTTCGTCGTCGCACCAGACGCGTACACGTGGGGCTATGCGCCGCTGTTTTGGACTTGCTTTGGTGGCCGTGGTGGCGTTTACCTGGCAGCTTTCGAAGAGATTACCATCGGAGGAGCCTCCGGCTGCATTCACTTCTCCTTTGCGAACCCGGAGGTCCCAGACGAATGCCGGAGCTTTGGACGGATTGCTGATGACGCCGACCGTGACAAGGAAACTGAGGCCATCGAGTTGCTAATCGACGGGTCCGGAGGTGAAATCATTGACGAACTCGAGCTTTGCCAGGAACTCCTCCCGACCAACGATCCTGGGTGGCTGGCAAGGCAGGGACTTCTCGCGTGGTTCAAGGTCTTTCATCACCCATCTCAATCTTTTAGGTAACCGCCCTATACTAACCGCAGGAACAGATACATACGAACCGCGGGCAGACATGCGAAGTCGGCTTTAAACCAAGGCCCGGAGTGCCTGTGGTGGAAAAGGAGCTCTCAGCCTCCCCGGGCACCGCCATCACCGGGTTTTACGGCGTTCAGCTATTTCGGCACCCCTACTCCTCTTGCCCGGTTCCGTTGGGCTAACATCCGTGGTACTTAGCATCGTGGGGTGGAATTCTGTCTTGCGATGCTCGGTGTGATAACGGAGCCAATCCACCAAGCATGAGTGGGATTTAGAGGTAGGAGATGTCAAGTGTATCCCTGGTCCTGGCTGTGTTATATGCTTTTGCTTGGCCAGCTCCTTTGTTGTTGTTTCGGGCGATATGTGCTCATCAACTCGACCGGGACAGATCTACTCGAGAGCACTTATCTGGGACTGAGTACATCACCAGGTACTGAGAATCAGGCATGTCAACCCCTCACCACCAGGTCAGCTCATCCCGAAGATGTCCTCATATTCTCCTCCCTCGTTTTTGTTTAAATTCTCATCTTCCCACGGTCGGAACAGCGATCGCCGATCGCATGCTCAAGATTTCTCTTCGTGTCAAACCCAAGATGCGTGAGCAAGCTTGGAACGCACAGCTGGTTGCTACCTGCTAGCTAGTAATACAAGACCCAATATCCCCTCAACAGCCCCCATCTATCCACAAAGAAAACCCCAACTTCAACCATGATTACCCCTTCCCTATATCCCATGAATAAAAAAGCCCGAAACTAACTCAACCTCCCCTCCCCTCCCATCCTCTCAAACCCACCCCAAACCCAGCCAACATCACCTCTCAACAACCCAATGTCCCCACCCAGCTTCCAACCGCCCCAGAGCCGAACCCATCCCTCCTACCCCATTCAGTTAGGTAAGTTGACAACCGGACTCATACTCCTCCCCCTCGCCCGCAGCCGCGGACTCCGCCGCACCGCGCCGCGCTCCTCGGGCTGCACGGCGCTGCCCGCCCTTTTCCGGGTCTTGGTCGTTGTCTTCTTGGTCTTCTTGGTCTCCCTCTCGGCTGTGGCGGCGGCGGCGGCGGAGGAAGAGGTGGGGGACATGGCCTCGGGTTGCGGGCGCTTTGGGGCCTGGCGGGGTTCGGTTACGGGGGTGGCATTGTCGCTGGCGTTGTTGTTCTCTGGCTGCTCTGGTTTGGTGTTGGGGTTGGGTGGGGCCTTGTTGCTTTGGGGATGTGGTTCGGGGTGGGGAGACGGCGGTGGTTGGGTGGTGGGATCAGGGTTGGTCGTGGTGACGGCAATGGTGACGACAGCAGGCTCCGTGGCGTGCTCCCGGCCCTCCTTGTCCTCCGGCTTGAACTCGGCGGGCGCGCACCCAGCGCATCAGCTCGTTGTAGTAGTCGACGGCGTCGAGGCCCGCGTCGAGCTCCACGTCCGGGTGCTTGACCCACTTCTCGGGCCCGGCGAGGAGGTCCGTCTCGTCGAGGGAATGCAGCGGCGGATACGCCGCGTAGCGCGGGGCTCGCGTAAGGATCTCGTGCACTGTGACCACCACCCCCTTGACGTCGTTGCGCTCCTCAAGCGCCACAGTGACGTGTCGTTCCCAGGGTGCGGCCTTGTAGCCAATCTTGGCGGCCACGCCGAAGTCGAACAAAACTAGGGTATCTGTGGCTGGATCAATGAAGAGGTTGCGGGGCGCCATGTCGTGATGAACGATGCCGAGCGTGTAGTTCAAGTAGTCGACTGCCTGTTCAGGGTTGCAGGTGTGTCAGTTCAGCCGCCTAGAGAGAGAGCGCAGCGAGGGTCATTACCTCCATCAGCTGCTTGAGATGCTTGAGCCTGAACGGTCGATCCTTGTTGGTGTCCAGGTCACCAACAGCGATGAAGGGGGCGGTAAAGCCAACAACGCGCTTCCCGCTGAGCTCGTCGAGAACGAGGCAGTCCAAGGGCAGGATGTTTGGATGGCTGGGGAGGCGAGCGTGTATCTGGAGCTCCTGGTACGTTTTGCCACAGCCCGCGTAGTGATGGGTGTACTTGAAGACGCACTTTTCCAGCCCAGGGCGCGAGACCAAATCGACATGGACGGATAGCCGATCGAGCTCGGTAAGCGCTGACCGTAACACGGTCTTGACCGCGCCCTCGGGCAGCTGGTACTCGTCAAGCAGCCGGTACCAAGTCGACTTGTTCTCGTCGAGCTCGTGTTCGTTGACAAATGTCAGGTTGCCCGAACCGTCAACAAGGATGCCCACAACATCGGCCGCAACCTTGTCGATATTCTCTTCCCTGCCGGCAACGGCAGCTACCTCGTGCCAAATAGGAACATCGGGAACAGCTCAGGTGCAAAGGCACTGTCTCGAGAGCCACCGAAAGCCACCGAGAGCCGTAAAGTAGAAAAAGGAGCCCGGATTGTTCCTTACACCAATTTTGTGGCCCGGACACCCATTTCTTCCCATCCTTCATCAAAACGGTCATCTGAATGGTCCCAGCAGAGGCAAGTCCATGGACATACGCTCGGAGACAGTGATCCACCGTCTCTGGTCTGTGTCGTAGACCCAACGGTGGGCGTCACCTACAGTGAGCCCAACGAGCATACCCTCGTGGCAGCTAAACCGCATGTCTTTTGGGATCATGTTGACGGTTGTTTAATGCGCTTTTCCTGCAGCGTGGATGAGCTTGGAGACTGGGTGCGAGGTAGTGATGGCGAAAGTCTAAAGCCTGGCAAGAGTAGGAGTGATGGATGACCGCGAAAAAGAAATCCCCAGCTTGGCACACCACAACAGGCCAGATCAGGTCCTTCCTTGATGGTTTTTTGTCGCTGAGCAGACGGGCTTTCATGCTTCAGTCACACCGCCACGGGCTTCCTACCGCAATTCTTTCCTTGGCCACATGGATTTGCCAGCGGTATCCATTCAGAGCGCCCGTTCCGGCATTCTTTGTTCCAAGATTTGGTGGCGGGGCAGTTTGTGCCAGCGCTGCTTGTCTCCTCCTTTCCCAGCCCCTGTCCACAGGTCCTGAGACGGACTTAGACAAGCCACAGTGTTCTTTGTTCCTACTAGCCTCGTCTGCAGCAGAGCGGGCTCAAGTTCTTTTGTTTTTGCTTTACAGCTCCTGATTCTGCGCCCGGGGGGGCATGACTGCATGAAGTTCGGTTTGTTTCCTCAAACCTGAGCCAATACCGAGTAGCTTCCTAGCTACTTCAGAAGTTGTGGAAAACCGATAAGGAATACACACTTGGCTTGCGCCGGCCTTGACCTTCCGCTCTGTCTGGCGTGTACTTGATGGCAACTCCCAGACGAAGCTGAAAAATGCCCCTTTGTTCCTGTTCGCCCGATGCCGCAGCACAGGACTCTAAGGAGGTTGGGGCTTCTCCCACCTGCGCCGAGCTGGTACCAGGTGCGGAACAGAGCTTATTCAACCGAGCTTCGCTAGCCATAAGGCGCTGGTGTTGTTGCCTGTGACGAAACCGCGCCCCTTTGACTGCGACGTTTCTCGCTGAAACAGAGCAGAGAAAATGGAGATCTGTGATAGAACGGAGTCTCATGGCGCCCTGGAGGCCGTGCGAGCAGGACCAGGGCCACGGGAACGACAGTATATGAACGACAACCACCTCCAAGACGAGGTTTCTATCGGCATTCTGTGTGAAGAGTGATCACGATCAGTCCTCTGCTTTGCTCGAAAGACGAGCTCAAGTCAGTCTCGCCAATTCTTTGAACTCGTCAGTCCACATCGACATCCACCACCTGCATCACAATGCCTCCTACCGAGCTCCCTGCAAACAAAGCCGCCCCAAAGATTCGGCCATCTGCTGACGCGCGTCGGCCTTCCATCTCTGTGTGTCACTGTGGATGGTACGGCTTCCGGTCGACCTTGTGCCCGCATTTCGGGGTTGACACAGGCGTCGAATGCGGCTTGACGCTCTCCGAAAAAACGGGCCGGCCCATCTTCTGCATGAAGAATGCTCCCAAAATCACACTGCCCGAGCACGTCGTGCCCAAGCTGTGCACTGAATGCGGATTCAAGAAGTCTGTGAGTGAAAGGAGCCACTCGGCATACTCACCACGATGGGAAAGTCGCTGACTGCCTCATGATGATTAGCTTGCCGACGGCGCGAAGGCCGCCGCCGAGCGCGCAGGTCAGAATGTGACCCAGGGCTCCTCCGACAACAACTCCTCGGCGTCCACTGGGACTTGGTCGTTCACTTGAGGGCCGTGGCGCTGGCGCTGCAACTTGGTCGGCGGTGGGAGTTTTTGTATGGCAAGGGGTGGCGTCTTGGCTCCGGGTTGGTGGTGGTGGTGGCGGTTTCTTTTGTCATCTAGATTGGCCAGGCTGTTTGTTGAATAGACGGATCTCGGGAATGGGAAAGAGAAAAAAGAAATCCCCCATGGCGCTGGTGATTGTTGTGCGAAATTCGTGATGGCTCCGTCCGGGTCGATAAATTATCGAGCAAGACAAAAGCGAGGCGTTCATCGGGGACTGGCAAGAACGGAAGGTATCGGATGCCATGGCTGGGCATTATGTGGCTTGTGTGCTGGGAGCTGTGGCGTTTTGTGCCAAGACCAGCAAGCTCCCGCAGTCCGTGCGCTCAACCTCATCGCCAACGACATCAGCGATTGCTCGCGATTCTTGATTCTTGCGGCGCACCCCGACTGCCATTGCACCCAAGCTTCGACACAGCCCACCATGGCGTCTGGATACGGCTTGAACGGGGGTGAGTGCTACCACACGGTCCAATGGCTCCCCCCACGAGCCCAATTGGCATCACTGCTCCCCGAAACGCAGCGCTGACCCGACTCTGTCCCTCCGCAGGCCCGTCCCGCTGCTTTCCCTTCTGGCAGGAGCTACTCTCGTGCTACGTTGTCAACAGCTCCGACGACGACGACTCGGGCAAGAAGAAGTGCGTGCCCGCCATGGAGGACTACTACGAATGCCTGCACCACCGGAAGGAGGTGCGTCACCCCCCTGTCAACGCCCCGTCGCAAACCGCTCGAACCGCCCTGGCTGACCCGGATTGCTTGCTCTACAGGCCGCAAGAGTGAAGATGCTTCAGGCCGCTTACCGACAGTCCGAGGCCAAGAAGCTGCAGGAGAACCCCCCGACGGCTGGCCAAATACGGAATCTGGGGTTGCTGGACAAGGAGGAGGACACCAAGAAGGTGCTGGGGGGCGCGAGCTAGAGCAGGGCCGACGACAGTGCGATTCAGGCCCAATTCTGTGTATATCCGGCTGCTGTCTGGTGGCTGCCCGCGACGCGGCAGCGAGGTTGGCGGAATTGAATGACGGTCGTTTTGGGCGAGCATGCGGATCCATTGGTGCGAATGCTTTGCGACGAAGTGCTACAGATTGCGACAAACGATTTCTCACTTGATGTTAGCTCCGAGTCCCCTTCAGACCGTTCAGCGCACCGAGAAACCGTTGAAGAAGGCGGGATCAAGGCATCAATCCCGTGCCTTCCCGTTTCCTGCCTGTTACCCGCTGTCGCTTCTCAGCGGTTCGCCCAGCGCCAACTTGTTGCCATCAACCACTCCAACCATTGCTTCGAGGTCTTCGGCTGTTTCTGTTTTTGCCGCCGACATTGCCATCATTGCCCTTCAGTCGCATTCGGCCTGCCCTCGTCTCGTTTAACCGATCCAACATGCCGTGCCTTCGCGGCATCGAGCTGTCACTGACCACCAAACCCGACGATGAGCAGATCCCCGAATACCCGCACCCCGAAGGCACATCGGCGCGGCTCCTGGGAGCTCTCTCGAGTCGCCCGAATGGCCAGGTTTCCCAGCGCAAGGCCGGCCCAACAGTGGCAGTGTACATACCATCAATCCCAGGTCGGTCTCTCCACCGCGCCCAAAACGCCCGCACCAATGGCTTGGACTGACAATCTTAGGCACTCGATTCGCCATCAACTACAGCATCAACACTGCGCCATCTGCTCCCTGCAAGTACGTCTTCTTCCGGCTCTACATGAACGCCCGCCCCATTGCTGCCTGGGGAATCGATCCGGCTGTTCGGCCAAAGGGCCAGGTTGTCAAGTCGCTGTGGGCGCCCTGCGCGGGATACACCGGCCAGGTCGGGTTCGAGGGCCGCAACTTTGTGTTCCTGCCTGGCGAGGAGTACAAGTCCGTGGCCGAGGACGGCGGTCTCATCGAGATACAGGTTTTCCGGGCCAGGGAGAGACGTGCGCGTGCGCCGAGGCTGGACGAGTTTCGATTCCAGGAGAACTACGGTATTGCGTGAGTGTTTTTGCGATAGCTCTTGGGGCCGTTCCGTTTGCTGACTTGGATTCATCAGCGCGCCCAGCATTGGCCTTCTCGACCAGCCGCAAGATGCGTGCTTCTACGACTGGCATCTCTTGGATGCAAAGAACTCGCCGTTCGCGACCTTTCGGCTGCACTACCGCTCATTGAAGAACCTCAAACAACTGAACCTCATTCCGATGACCGAACTTGAGCTGCTCTGTTCCGTCTCCCCAAAGGCTCTTAGGGCCATTGCCAAAGCGGAAGACGTCTCCGAGCTAGTAGACGACGCATCGGAAGGCCAGTCATCGCAGTCGGGCAACTCCGACGAAGCCGTGTTCCACGACTGCAGGGAGGAGCCCGATGCGGGCGACGATGGAGACGAGCCTGCAGAGCAGTACTTCCTCAAGAGCCCGCCCGAGCTCTTTCCGGCCGTGCCGTCCGGTCTCAGAGTGCCCCAGCCGAGCAAGGCGCTCCGCGACGCATATCTCGAGTCGTATCTGCAGCGTCCTCTGCCAGAGCTCCCCGTGGAAGATCCCAGCAGGCTTTCGCGGCGCTCTTCGGCGGCATCGGCGATATCAGCTACCCTGTCGATAACCCCTTCGCTCCTGCAATATGTCGACGAAGATTCGCTCAACCCGGAGGAGATCGAGGTCGGTGTAGCCCAGCTTGTCCAGCTTTCACGCTCGCAGTCGACCATTGGTTTCATTGCGGATGATGAGCCCGATCCAGCCGACTATTCCGTTTCGGACTACGAGACCTCTCCAAAGTCCCCAAGCGACTCATTTTCGGGGGAGAAGCTGTCTCCCGGTCGCTATCTGCCTATGACCGGCAGCGGACTCGAGCGCGGCATTGCTTCCTTTATGTCTCCGAAACAGTCAATGGTCTCCAGGGGGCTGAAGTCCAGGCAGTCCCTGCCGAGCGACTTTCATTCCCAACGCGACCTCTCGCAACTCGAGAGCACGGGGTCGGGCGAGTCGGAGCAAGTGGTCGTGGATCCATCGCCCGGCCGCCCAAAGCGTGCCAAGATTGCCGTCCGTCGCGAATCCAGCCCCCAGACAGCCAAAGGGAGCGGCCGGTCGCTGTTCGCGGGGCTTCGTAAGAAGAAAATCAGCGGGTCGCCGATCAGGTTGGCGGGCATTCTCGGCCGCGACGTGCCCAAGCCGGGCGATGGTGGGAACGTTGTTCAGCGGGCTATGGGGAGCTGGATTTAAGGGCGTCCGGTTCAGGTGATGCGCGGGTGGTTTTGTTGGAGTATAGAAACTGGTCGGGATCCGGGGTTATCATGGCACAGCGGTGGGGTTTTATTGTCGCATTAGTTCCTCATCATCTTGGCAGAGTGTTAGAGTAGGGGTCAGTTGAGGCGTTACCAGTATCTAGACTAGACATGGAGGGTGGCCCAATGTAGCTGTAGCCTGTGTATGTATTGATACGAGACGGTGGTCTTGAATACAAGTAGACAGCCCCAAATAGAGGAACGGCCAAGGTCTCGAACCGGTGTCCCTCACGGAAGACGTCACCACCACTTCTCGAACAACACCCTCCTCGGGTCCATGCCAAACCCCTCGGGCAACACCAGCAACTCCACAAACTCATCCGTCATGCCCGGCACGCCGCACACATACACCACCGCAGCCTCCTTATCCTCCCCAACCGCCTCTTCCACATCCCCTATCGTCATCCTCCTCCTTAAGAATGGCACACCAACTCCGCCAGCGCACCTCACCACACCCCCGCTCGCCTCTCCCACCCCATCACCACCGACTGACCCTCCCCGAGTAAGAAACAGCCTCAACCCGCCTTTGACCCTCCCGCTGTCAAACAGCCCCGCGATCCGCTCCAGGAAGAGTATCCCCCCACCACCACCACCACCCTCCATTTCTGGCCCGGTCCCAGCCCCACCGTCAACTGCTGCCGCCCCCTCATAATCCCGCACGCTATACAACATCCTCACCTCAACCCCTTCAAACAGTCCTCCCTGTGCTTGCTGCTGCTGCTCCCCAATCCAGCTGAGCATGCTCACCAGCGGGTTGACGCCCATCCCGCCCGCGACGAGGACTACTTTCCGCAAGGGGGGTGCAGCATCACCGTCTACCCCTGTGTTGGTAGTGCTTCTGAGAAAAGGAGGCGGGGGAAACACAAAACTGCCACCTATGCGTACCTGGACGGGCGTGTGCAGGAGCTGGGGGGCGGGGAGGAAGAGGTAGGCTGCTGCGGGGTTGGAGGGGGAGGATTGGATTGCTAGTTCTATGTAGGGAGTTTCTTCTTCTTGTTGTTCTAGGTGGGTGGGGTTGTGTTTGTGGGTGTGGTTGGGAAGGGCTAGCGAGGGAGACGAGGTAATGGTGAAGCCGCCTGGTTTGGGGACTTGGGCGGCTGGTGGCGGGTGCAGGTCGACCCATTGGCCGGGGAGGAACTGGTCGGTTATGGGTGAATACCTAGGGGTTTGAGGAGGTCTGAGGGTGAAGGAAGGGGGCTTACGGTTATGCTGTCGTCTGGGGGGATGGCGAGGCGGAAGAGGCGGATGGTGGGGGAGACTTGGGTGATGTGGGCGATGGTGAGGGTGTGGAGGGACTTGATGGGAGTCAGGTCAAGGGGACGGTTGGCGGGTTGGAAGGGGGACAGACCGTATCGCGCGGCTCATGGGCCGTCCGCTCGATATGGCTTTGTTTGCTCATGTTTGAAGGGGCATAAAAGAGAGGGCTTGATGACAATTTCCGATGGCCTGAGTTTCACTCTCTTGTGGGTGTTTTGTTTACACGGAAAGCAGCCGGCGCATGAGCTTCTCGCCGGTGGAGGACGGGGGGCCTGGCCGTCGGGTCCCGCGCCCAGCCCGCCTGCCGGTTGCCCCACACAGACATCCGGAACAAACCCGAAGAGCCATGACTGCGGAGTGCGGACTTACCTGTGGTTCAGCTTCCGCGCCGGGCAAGGAACTGATTACAAGAATGCCATGCCAGAAAAGGTGTGTGGGTTTCCATGGGCAAACCCAACGCAGTCAATGAATTTAAGGCTGCACTGCTGAGCTGAGAATAGGTACGGCAAGATGCAGCATGCAACCTTCCTCTGGGCCATCGCCCATTCTGTTTGACCAGCTTCCTAGCCCAGCCAACCTCTGCTGTGCATCCGCTGAGTGTTTGGTGCGCCGAGGTGATCAACTGAAGCCGGAGAAAGCCTTCAAGTTCTTGGTTGATTGGTGCAGGCAGACAGACAAGGGGTCAAAGTTCCGGGCCAAGACTGACAGGGGTTTGGCGCAACCCCGGCAGGTGCCGCTGGGTTGGGGCTGTTGCAGCCTCGTGACATCAAATTGGAATACCTAAGGTAACGTTCAGTTCCGTTTGGAAACACTTCCAGGTTCAACTTCCTCGCTTCTCCATGCCTCCGGGCTCCTCCAAAACAGGCAGGGAACACTCACTCTTGAACTCGTGAGCTGCCGTCGTACTCTCAACCTGGAGCATTCACAGTATGTTGGCGTTGCGATTGTCCACGTTCAATGCCCCACAAAAACTAAAAAAATGGCCCGTCGCACCTCGACCAGGGACCCACCCGAACCCTCGTTTCGCGATCCAGATCGAAGAAAGTCGACCGAGTCGCGACACAGTTTTGCTGCCAGCGCCGAACGTGAACCGACCCCCGCCTGTGTGCCCGACCCTCAGAATGCGCAAAGGTCGAAAAAGTGCATTTTACCTTTTACAAGCCTCGACCCCCGCCCGAAGTCTGACAGGCGCAACAGCAAAAGTCGTCTCGATTTTCACAGAACTGCACACTCGTTTCCGGATTATGGGTACGAGAGCCGACCCTGTTGCCGACCGACCCACGAAAGCTGACGATACTGATTTTCCCCAATACAGAACTGTAAAGGGAGCAGTCAGGATGAAGGTGTCGATGTCGGGCTTTCTTGTACGTCCAACTACGGCGGTGAGCAGCGGCCCCGCGTGCTGACAATAGTGTGCCCAGAAAGCCTTTGCGCCTCGGACGCACGTGAATACTCTCGATTCTAGTCCCGGTTGCCCTCCAGGACTTCCTCAAACGAGCACCAGCCGCCCAACCGGCCAACCTCCCCCATCCAAACGGCAGAAAACTTCCACCGACACCCGTCGCAGGGGCCCAAACGAAGACATCATAGACGATGAGCAGGATGCGACGTCACGGACAGAGCGCCACGGCAGCCAGTCGACCTTTTCCCACTCAGTGTCCCCCGGCATTCCTGAATACCAGACTGTCGCAGCGTACACCAAGCCAGGCCGTTCAAACAGGCGCAGCCGTCGACCGCAAGCGAACCATCCCCCTGTCATGATCGGCCATGGCAACCGAGCGGGAGTGACTCGCAAGCGGGAACCTATCGAGGAGAGTTTCGACGTGCTCGCACCTGCTCAACAACCGACATCGCATCAGCAACGGATTGCTCGTCTGGTGTCCACAGCCGGGGCGAAGGCCAGCGCTTGCACCACCCGCGACTCTGCGGATGACGGCATCCTCGGGAAAACCACGCGGCCAGGTCAACACGCTCGAAGCCTAAACCAGGCCAAAAAGCGGCCAAGCCACGAGATCGCCGATGACGAAGATGAGTTGGTGGAGACCAACGGCGAGGAAGCCACCAAAGCTGGCACCGGACAGCCGAACGAGGTCTCGCCCAGGCGTGGCCCTTCCAGTCTGTCCCGGAGAGGGGACATGAAGCCAACTAAGTGGACAGACAACACCGACACCAACATGACTGTTTTCGGCGCCAGGGTACAAGCGGCAGTCTGCGAGCCAAACCTTCGATACCTGGTAAATGATGGCCGAAAACCCTGCTTCTTACGACCAACCAATGTTCCGGAGCTGCGTGCGGTCACGCATGGAAACAACCCCGCGGAGCCATCTGACTGGCTTAAGATCACGGGGAAAGCGAAATCTTTGGCCTACCATCCGGAGTCCAACATCATCAGGATCAGCCAAGCAACCGACCCCTCGGCATCGATCGGCAGGTTGATGTTGCTCAACTTTTGCAGCAATGACGAGGCTTCTTGGGTCGCTGATTGGGCTCGCAAAAACCTGAGCATGAAAATTGTTCGGGAACGAGAGAGGTACTGTTGCCCCATTACCTCATGAGTGTTTGAACCATGCTGACCGTACCTAGAGAAAGGCTGGTCAGATCATGGGATAAGACAAACGAGGAGATCAGTCATGCTGGCAGCCAGGCTTCGGTGAGGCGGCTGTCTGACGCGACACCAACCCGCCGGCCGCAGACAGCCGAGGAAGTACCCAGGACGAATGTGGCCCTGCCTGAGAGCGGATCAGCCAGTTCTCGGACTCCTCTCCGATACCAGATGCAAGTCTCTGGCCAACAGCACATGACTCCGCTTGCCCGAGCCGAAACATCTAGCGAACTAGTCTCTTCTGGGACACGCTCCTTGAGAACGAGACAGATCGCTCAACCGGTCCAGACGTTTGAGACACCCCGCATCCCTGTCATCCATCGCTGGTCCGACGAGAACCCGGACTGGTCAAAGGATTGGAAAATGCCCCTGATCACCCGGCGCACAACCGTGGACAAGGAAGACATACCCAGGCTCGACGAGGGCCAGTGCCTGAACGACAACCTCATCGGATACGGTCTCCGGTACCTCTTTGATGTGTTCAAGGACAGGGCCGAAGACCTGCACACGCGCGTTTACTTTCACAACTCCTTCTTCTACGAAAAGCTCAAGGCTGGCAGGGGTGCAATCAACTACGACGGCGTGAAGAATTGGACAGCAAAGGTGGATTTGCTGTCATACGACTACATCGTCGTCCCCGTCAATGAGCACTACCATTGGTGGGTGGCTATCATATGCAACCCAGGCAAGCTGGACCCGGACTCGAGAGCGCTCCCAGGCCGGCCTCAAGGCCCCAGCGATGAAGCAGAGGGCAACGTCGACAAAACGGCGTTGGATGTGGAAATGACAGACGTGACTGAAACACGTCCGCTGCAATCACCAAGGGCGCCCGCGGCTGACGAAATCGACCTTGTCAAGTCCGACATTGTGAACTTGGTCTCTGACGATAAGGACGTCAGTGTAGACCTCACTTCGGCGTCTAGGACAAAGCAGACCAAAAAGTCAAAATCTGGCGCGAGGACGTACAACCCCGAAGACCCGAGGATCATTACGCTTGATTCACTGGGCTCAAACCATCCCCAGGGTATTAACCTCCTCAAGAAGTATCTTCTGGCCGAGTTTGAGCACAAGCGTGGCAAGTTGATCACCGATCTCCCTCAACAGCTAGGGATGAGGGCGATCAATATCCCGGAGCAGGACAACCTCTGCGACTGTGGCGTCTACCTTCTCGGCTACATTCAGGAGTTTGTCAAAAACCCAAACGAGTTTGTCCGGATGATGCTTCAAAAAGAACCACTCGACTGGAACTTCAACCCTTCAGCGTTGCGCGAACTCTGGCGTGTGACCATTCTAGAAGAGCACAAGGCGGAGCAACTCAAGGCCAAAGAAAAGCGGGAATCCTCAGCTGCGAAACGTACGCCCAAGCGGAGTGCGGAGCCGAGCCGCGACCCTTCCCGGGAAACCGGCGGGACCAACGCAACAAACGACAAGCACGGAAGAATCATGGATTCCTATGAAGAATCCGCCTCACGCAAGACTTCCAGCACCCCAACCAAGCCGGGTGTCCGTGGGGTGGACGGTTCCGGCACCAAACCAGCTTCCCGCAGCCCCCTGCCGAACGGCAGCGAGCAGCGGCAGTCTTCAGTCACGGTACCCGCCCGCTCCCCTCAACGACACCCCCATCGGCAAGACAGCCCCGTTGAAGTCGTGGTTATCCTCCCTTCCCAGGAAGACAGCGATGTCCTCCCATCCGTCGAGGCGCCCGACGTGGAGGAACTTCCCAATCCGCCTCCTCAACCACCGAAGGACCCCAACTTCCTTCATCGGCTTTCCTCTACCTCAGCGAGCGAGTCATCCGATGACGAGGACACCCCCATGGAAGTCAGCACCGACGCGTTTTACGCCCCCCACGGCGCGAAACCATCGACTCAACAGAAGACGGCTACCCCCTCTTCATCGGCCAAGGCGCGGCGCCGACGGGCGGCCAAGGCCAAGGCCCCTCCGAAGCACACCACCAGCCGCTTCGCCGCGCCTGACAGCCCGGGTCTCGAAGCGGTCGTGGAAAGGGCCGAGGTGGTGCGCCAGCCGGAGCCGATCGATCTCACTTGAGCGGTCTTGTCACCCGGGCCAGGCCAGCCAGCTCGATTTGGCGGTCGACGACATGTGGTCGTCGTCGCTGACTCTGTTCTCGATGCATGGAGCATGGTCCGCCTGGCAATTCTCTGTCTTTTGTTATTTTTGTTTTGTAATTACTGAATCCCCCTAGAGTCTTTTCATGGCTTCATTGCTCCCTCCCCGGTTGAGTTTGGCGCAACGGGTCCGGTAATAGCATAGCGTAGTGGCGTGGCGGCGGTGTATCAATGGCATGGCATGGCATCTGGTGTCAAGGGTGGATTTGTTTTGTGTTCTTTATGGCCTCGGCTATCTGTTGCGAATTGGTCGGTTGTTTTCGTCGTCCCCAGGTTACCCATCATTGACTTTTATGAGGTTTTGCCTGTCTTGCGATACCTTCGCTGGCAGCGAATATCATCAGGGAAGAACCATGTAGAAATGGAACGACATACGGGCTGACTTGGGCTCGGGGATGTATCGCTCCGTGTATGCAACAAATGCAATGGTAACAAGTGAAAACACAACATTCTCGCTTTGCGCAGAGCTTCTATTCCGCAGATTTTTTGTACAATCATATCTGACTGAGGTGAGGAGGGTTGACAATTCCTGCCTGCCTCGGGGTATAGACCAACAACAGATCTGTGGCTCTGTCCTCGTCTTACAACTTCCGGCTTCTACCAAGTTTAATCATCCTCTTCTGACTCCCCCGCCCGTCCGTTCAACTCAGCCTCGTCTTGCTTTTTGGACGGCACCTTCGGCACCTCAAAGATGACGGCGCCGCACCGCCCTTCCTTCATGCTCTTCCACCTGCCGAGCCGCAGCTCCTTGCCCGTGACGGCCACGACGCAGAGCCCGTCGCGGCCCCGCTCTCCCCGCTCAAACATGGCGATGTCGTTGATTATGCCGCGGACGAGGTCCCCGTTGTTGGGTTCTTGGCCGCTTGGGTTTTTATCCGTGTGTATCCCGTTCGGCGTCGTTGTTGTTGATGACGCACCGCCGAGCACGCCGACGACCTCGATCTTGCGCTTGTCCTCGCTCAGCCGCCACACGCGCACGCACCCGTCCCAGCTGCCGCTCAGGATCACGTCCGAGTAGGGGATTGTCCGCAGCGCGGTGATGGCGCGCGGCTGCGGCGCGGGGACGACGCTCGGGTCGGGGACCTCGTCGGCCGACGCCTCGGTCGGCTTCAGCGGTGGCTCGATGCCGTGGGCGCGCGGGACCACGTGCAGCGCCTTCTTGCGCTGGATGCTCCACAGCGCGAGGTCGCCGTTGTCGCTGCCCGTCACGAAGATCTCGTCGTCGAGCATGGCCACGCGGTCCATGCTGCCCTCGTGGGCGGCCGAGGCCGGGTCGACGTCGGGGGGCAGTCTGGTCTTCTTGCCCTCGCCGGCGCCGCCGCGGAAGACGAGCTGCGACTCCTCGGGCACCTTCCAGTACCGCGCCGTGCGGTCGCGCGCGCCGACGCTGACGCAGCGCTCCTGCGCGAGCGCGTCGACGTCGAGGATCTCGTCTTGGTGGCCGAAGAGGGTCTCGACGTAGGCCAGCTCGTCGAGCGACCAGACTTTGACGGTGCGGTCTTTGGAGCAGGAGAAGAGCTGGTTTGTGCCGCGGCGGAAGGCGAGGCCTGTTACGGCGTCGCGGTGCTGGGTGAAGGCGCGGATGGGCTTGAGGTCGGCGGCGTTGTAGACGACGAGGCGACGGTCGACGCCTCCGGTCACGACGAACTTGCCGTCCTGGGAGGCTTTGACGGTGAGGGCGGCGCCCGTGTGGCCTTGGTAGCTCTTGTCTTTGGTTTTGCTCGGGTTGGCTTTGGCGAAGCATATCCTCTCGGGTTTACGTTTGGGCGGCGCAGGTGGCTTCTTGGGTTTCCTCCGTGTTGTCTGCGGCCATTGGTCCTTCGGCAGGTCTTGCAACTTCCACTTTGTGAGGTAGCCGTCCTTGGTCGTCGTGTAGGCGTACGGAGCGCACACGGCAACCGAGGTTACCGAACCCGAGTTCCAGCGAAACTGGGTATGCGATGCCTCCCCAAAGTTCAGCTCTGTGGCCAGCCGGCGGTAGACCTTGCCCTTCGACTCGGCCACGTCCTCCTGCAACCGCTCGGCAAGGAGATCTCTGTCGATTTCCTCCGCATCGAAGGCATACTCATCTTCCAGTTCCACCTCCTTCCGTGTCTTTTCGAGGTACCGCTGTGCTAGCCTCAAGCGCTTCTCTGCCACGGTCTCCCCCTCGTTGTCCGAGTCGTCCGAGGTCCCCTCAGAGCCGCTTCTGTCCCGGGCTTCATCCCCGCTGTCGTCGGTATCTAGATCGCTGCCTGATATCGACTCGTCTCGCTCAATCGCCTTTTTCTTCGGGGCGGCAGCGGGTTTGGCGGGGCCCCTGCTCGGTGGTTTGGAGGATGCCTTGGTTGTTGCCAGTCGCTTTTTTGGGGCTTCGGTCGCCGCTGTGCGTTTCCTCTTCTTCTGGGCTCCGGGTGCCGTGAAAAAGGACGACATGGTGGCGGTTGCGGCCGGTTGCGTTGGCTGTCAGCGCGGTCGTCTGCGCTTTTCGCTGCCTTTGCCTGAGCTGCTCTCAAAATTTCTGAGCGGGTCCAGAAAAAAAGTTGGCCTGCATCGGTGGAGACTCGCGCCGATGCCGTGCCGCCACATCCAGCCCCAGTGGGCTGAGGCTGGATGGGGGCCGTTTGTGGGGCTTCAGCAGGCCTGGTCCGTTGGCGGGCGGTGTCCGTGCGCTCAGGCTGAAGCTCCAAGTGCGCGTTCCCTCCTGCCTGCCCGAGCTCCAGAGTCCAACCGGGAAAGCAAGCTGAAGGGACCTAAGCTCTCCAAATCACAACAACCACCACCCCGTTCGACACCGACAACGCCAAAATGTAGGCCGCGCATTCTGTCAGATTCCCGGATTACTTGGCTAACTGCTCGCAGGGAGGTTCTACTCGGCATCACAGGCAAGGACTTTACCTTGATCGCGGCGTCCAAGGCGGCGATGCGCGGAGCGACCATCTTGAAGGCAGCCGACGACAAGACGAGACAGCTGAACAAGCACACGTTGATGGCATTCTCCGGAGAGGCCGGCGACACAGGTTGGTGGCCACGGAGGGGTAGCGACAGACGGAACCACCCCGGCTAACCTCCCCCGCAGTGCAGTTCGCCGAATACATCCAAGCCAACGCCCAGCTCTACTCCATGCGCAATGAGACGGACCTCTCGCCCTCAGCGCTGGCCAACTTTGTGCGCGGCGAGCTAGCATCGAGTCTTCGGTCGCGGAAGCCCTACAACGTCAACCTCCTCCTCGGCGGCGTCGACCCCATCACACACAAGCCGAGCCTGTACTGGCTGGATTACCTTGCGTCGCTGGCCCCGGTGCCCTATGCGGCGCACGGCTATGCCCAGTACGTTGCTTGGCCCTGCCTTGCCAGACCAACAGGAGAACCAAGTGCTGATTGTTCTGCAGATACTACTGCCTCTCCCTCCTCGACAAGCACCACCAGCCCGACATCACCCTCGAGCGGGGCATGGAGCTCCTCAAGCTCTGCTCAGACGAACTGAAGAGGAGGTTACCGATAGACTTCAAGGGCATGGTGGTCAAGGCCGTGACAGCGGATGGAATCAAGGAGATGCCGTTTGACGACACCGAGGTGGTGAAGGGCACTTGAATTTTAGGGTGGCACGGAGTTTCGCGAGGAATAAATTGTGTATAATAACTGGTCAAGGAGCGATGGCATGCCTTCCACGCCCATTGAGTTTCTTTTCGGTATCATGTCCTCGTTTTGGCAAAGTGATACGGCCCCGAGCCCCGGTGTTGGATCAGTTTCAGCTCCTTGAACGGTTACACCGGCAAGACTTGTGGTCGATCATACTTGGCTGCGCCAGTGGAACTCCGTGGACGGATTAGCATGTTCCTCAAGATGCTCCTGTCTTGTTATCGCCATCTTCGATCCGAGTCGTCCACGCACCTTTGAAGCAATTGGAATCCACAAACACTGGGCAGTACAGTAGTTGAAGCGCATCTGTTCGCTGCCGTCCAAACCTGAAATCCTGTGACCTCTGGGTCAAAAGAGTATCCAGCCCCTGGTGATGCTGGCATTGGCGCCTTGATGACATCTTCGTTGTCTCGACAGACGCTCGATCGCCGCAGAGGTGGAACCCGTGCATCCACTAAATGCCGGTATTACAACTGTCTCTAACCCTCTTCGGCATGCAACGCCCTTTCTGCGTCTTGCGCAGCGTCCTGCATCCTATCAACAGAAGCCTGGCGAGGCGGTGAGCTGACAGCCTCTCCAACATGCAGCGATGGTTGCCAATGAAGGAGCAGCTAATAAAGTGCATGCAATTGTCGGAGGGCCGGGAACAAACGTATGGAGGGAACCCTGGCTTCCAATGCGCGTTGCCCGATCCCTGTCAAAGAGAGAATGCGCCCGTTTCATTTTGCATGTTGGAGAGCCAGGCGGCGCTGGTACACATTACGCACAAGAGGCAAATCCAGCTTCCCGACTCGAACGATTCGCTCGTTACCATCAGGGTTCCCAAGTTGATGTTTCTTCGAGGACAGGTGCCACGTGCGAGCTCGAATTCGCCGCCCTGTCTGTCGCCTTTGGCGTCCAGTTGCCTGGGCTGTTCCTGACCAAGTCAGGCCCTCTCTCATCCAGAAACAACCAACAATGGGGTAATAAACATCTAAGCAAGGATATTCCCACCTGACCCGCGTTGCCACAGGCAAAACACTGGCATCCACGAGACAGGTCTTTGCCATCATATCGCCCTTTCCCCACCAAAGATTAGGGGCAGTCGACCAGCATCAGCCAAGGAAAGAAAAGCGTGTGTGGCCACAGCCTCCAGACCGTAAAAATCCTGCAGGGATCTTTGTGGCACACGGCTTGCTGAAGTTCGCCTTACCAAAACTGCTGCAAAAGTGGGTCCGACACCCATTCCAAAACTCTTTTTCTGCGCCCTCCCCATCCTCTCTCTCTCTTCCTGAAAAATCTTCCTCCTTCTTCCCACACACCCCAGGATTCTTGAATCCAACCCACATTCGAGCCGCATTTTCCCTATCACTCGTCTTTCCTTTTCCCTTTTTAAGAACCTGCATTTCGGGTTCTTCGAAAGGATCGCAGGAGACACGCTCCCTCTTCAGTAATCCGATTATTTGAGGCGAGCAACGAAGCGACTACCAAACAACAAATCGTGGAACGCAAGCGCGAGAAGACTGCAGTTTCGGTTCTCTCCGCCTACTAATCAGTTCCCTCCGCGTTCTTTCCCAAGTCTATTAACTTCGTTTCCCGACCACTCTCATTTGAACAACGCGTTCTTTTCGAGAGTCGAGAAACAGCGACCGATCACGTCACGGAAAAAAATCGATCATCCTCCTCGACCGACCCTTTCCCAACAACAATCATGGCTGATCAACTCAACGGCGGCATGGGCAACCTGTCGCTCGATTCGGCTCCCCCGGCCGCTCAGCACGCGGGCCAGCAGCCCGCCGGCGGTCGTTCCTACATCCCCCCCCACATGCGTAACAAGATGGGTGGCGGCGGCCCGCCGGTTAACGCTCCTCCTCCCATGAATGGACCTCCCGGCCCCCAGCCTGGTCCGGGCCCCATGGGTGGCCTCAACAACAGCGCCTGGGCTGGGTAAGTCATGAAACCTTCCTCACAGTCAACCTGCATCGCTTTTCCGATCAATACTAACTCGCCGGCAGCAACAACAACTTCGACGCCCGGGGTGGTGGTGGCAACTGGGCCGGTGGTTACGATGGCCCCCCCCAGCAGGCTCAGCCTTGGGCCGGTCGCCAGGGCGGCTTCAACCGCAATGCCTACCGCGGCCCTGCTGGCGGTGGAGGCGGCGGCGGCGGCGGCGGTGGTGGCATCTCTAGCGGTCCCGCTGGCCGTGGTGAAGGCCGGTGGATTGAGGGCAAGCACGTCATCGGCACCAGCGACCCTCGCCTGGAGCGGGACCTCTTTGGCACCCCCGACGACCCGAGCAAGCAGCACACCGGTATCAACTTCGAGAAGTACGACGACATCCCGGTCACTCCCTCTGGCCATGACGTGCCGGAGCCGGTCTTGACTTTCAGCAACCCCCCGCTGGATGAGCACCTGCTCTCGAACATTGAGCTCGCTCGCTACAAGATCCCGACCCCGGTCCAGAAGTACTCCATTCCCATTGTCATCGGCGGCCGTGATCTCATGGCTTGCGCCCAGACCGGTTCCGGCAAGACTGGCGGTTTCCTGTTCCCCATCATGCACCAGTCCTTCACCCAGGGCCCTTCGCCTATGCCCCCTCAGGCCGGCGGCGGCTACCGCCAGCGCAAGGCCTACCCCACTGCCTTGATCCTGGCCCCCACGCGCGAGCTGGTTTCCCAGATCTACGAGGAATCCCGCAAGTTCGCCTACCGCTCCTGGGTGCGCCCTTGCGTCGTCTACGGTGGTGCCGACATCGGCTCGCAGCTCCGTCAGATTGAGCGCGGCTGCGATCTTCTTGTTGCTACCCCGGGTAGACTTGTCGACCTCATAGAGCGTGGTCGCATCTCGCTCTGCAACATCAAGTACCTCGTGCTGGACGAGGCCGATCGCATGCTTGACATGGGTTTCGAGCCCCAGATCCGCCGCATTGTGCAGGGCGAGGACATGCCGACCACCGGTCAGCGCCAGACTCTCATGTTCTCGGCCACCTTCCCCCGCGACATCCAGATGCTCGCTCAGGACTTCCTCAGCGACTACGTCTTCCTGTCGGTCGGTCGTGTTGGCTCCACCTCGGAGAACATCACCCAGAAGGTCGAGTACGTCGAGGACGTCGACAAGCGCTCCGTCCTCCTGGACATCCTGCACACCCACGGGGCCGGTCTCACCCTCATCTTCGTGGAGACCAAGCGCATGGCCGATTCCCTGTCGGACTTCCTGATCAACCAGAACTTCCCGGCCACCTCGATTCACGGCGACCGCACCCAGCGCGAGCGTGAGCGTGCTCTGGAGCTCTTCCGCAACGGCAAGTGCCCTATCCTGGTTGCCACTGCCGTCGCCGCCCGTGGTTTGGATATCCCGAACGTCACCCACGTCATCAACTACGATCTCCCCACCGACGTTGACGACTATGTCCACCGTATCGGTCGTACCGGCCGTGCCGGTAACACGGGTATCGCGACTGCCTTCTTCAACCGCGGCAACCGCGGTATCGTCCGGGAGCTGCTCGACCTCCTCAAGGAGGCCAACCAGGAGGTTCCCGCCTTCCTCGAGACCATTGCCCGCGAGTCGTCCTTCGGCGGCGGCGGCGGCGGTCGTGGCCGTGGTGGCGGTGGTCGCGGCCGCGGCCGTGGCGGCAACACCGATTTCCGCAAGTACGGCGGCGGCGGCGGCGGCGGTGGTGGTGGTGGCTTCGGCGGCGGTTTCGGCGGTTCCCAGCATGGTTCCGGCGGCGGCGGCGGTGGCTTCGGCGGTGGTGGCTACGGAGCTCCCCCCAGCGGCGGCTATGGCGGCGGCTTCAGCGGCGGCGGCTACGGCGGCGGTAGCTACGGCAACCCCGGCGGTGCTGGTGGTCAGTCCTGGTGGTAAACACCTGGACGATACCGCGACACCACGATCTTCCCGGCGCATCGGCATTTCCTTCTTTCCTGGTGTTGCATCATTTCACGCATATGCCGTACATTGCTTTCGGTTTCGCGTTCAGAACTTTCGGAATCTCTAATGCGGCGAACATGGCTTTATCATTTCCGACGGGGGCCCGGCAGGTTTCGATGCCAAGGCCTCCTCTCTGGCTTTGACGATAGACGGGGGTTTCCTGTTTACCGAAACGGGACGACTCTACTCGACGACTTGATACCCTTAGATCAGAAGACTTGGGACGTCAACAACGCCCTGCCCGCTCATGCTACGGATTGGCATGAATTGCAGGCCTGGTTGATTTGATCTGGACACTGGATCTTCTATCAACCCTCACGATCGTCATGTTTCTGCCCTTGGCCTGCTTTTCGGAAAGGGCTCGATGCGTTCACATAGAAATGGGGGGTCATGGCACGCCGCATCCTCTTTTTCATTTTCTTTCCTTTTCCTTTTCACGACACATCATCTCATAGACAAAAGTGGATTTCTCGGTTCTTTATCTCTGGTCGGCTCGGCGATCCGACTTTGGCCAGATGGTCTCAGGTCCAGGGAGGATTACAGGAGGCATTCCTGAAGAGCTTGAGAGATGGACTGGTAATTTTTCGGCAGTTGAGGACTGGGAGCGGTTGATGGAGCATGATACCCCTTTGATGATTTCGGCCGGAAGAGGGGACAATGCTTCTTGGCTCTCATCGTCGGCACTGGAACACGGCCGGCGACTGCGAAGGACGGGCAATGCGCAGGAAAATGGGTGCGCAATGGGTCAGGCTTTTGCAGGGCCTCGGTTTCTTCGACCGAGCGCATTACTCGAGCAATGGCTTCGGTTCGTGGCTCGAGACCACAGTCCATACTGAGGAGTCCGAACAAAAAAACCACTTTACTATTACTCCCGAGAGCCCAGAGAAGGGCTCTCGCTTTTTATTTGGTCGCCCGTGCACTCTTCCATCGCGTGTCTGCTCTACCGTCCGACTTGTGAAGCCTCGTCCGACTTGTGAAGCCTCGTCCGACTTGTGAAGCCTCGTCCGACCCGTGATGTCCACTGATTGTATTTGTGATAGGTAACTGCCGCTGCCGTCCGATGGTTAAGTTCTCGGACGGCATGAAGGCCGTCTTGACAGAGAGCAAGCCCCCAAGCTGTATCCTCATATCAACCATGGTGAGAATGCTTTACTTTGGTTGCAATTGCCATTGAGGTGGCTTTGCAATTGCCATTGACTTGGCTGTGCTATGTACAGGGCCGCCTTCCTGGACTCACCAAGCACACGAGACGACGTTCCCTTGACAACTACGGTGAGCGCACACACTGTTATAGCATCCTCTTTGAGAGGGGGAGCAATTTGATCAAAAGCTTGGTTCACAGCATATCGTGTAAAAAGGCCACGGTTTGCCCATCTATCATGGCCATTGGTGTGTATCATAACTGTCCGGGTCTCTGCTGCTCTACTTCCTGTGATACCCAAGTCTGGCGTGGCCCCCAAACTCCATCCAATGCAACCAACGTGGCATATGTATCCTCCCGCGAAAAAGACCATGAACCCATCACATCACGACGTCAACTCCTCCAGAATAGACTCGAGCTCCTCTCTCCTAAAGGGGAGGCTCAGCAGTTCGGTGCCAATCGAGTCCTTGTGGCTGGTAATGATCTGGTGGTCGTGGAATCTATGTCGGGCAGCAGTCAGCACCCCCATCCTCTCGGCATACAACAATGAAAAATAGGTTAGGGAAAACACTTACTCCTTCAACAGCGTGCGAAACGCCATCTCCGAACTGCAGATAAACTCCTCCACGGCCTTGTTATACACCATCCGATACTCCACCGCCACCTCCTCCTCCTCCCCCGTACCTCCTCCTCCTCCCTGCTCCTCCACCGCAACCAACACCTCCCCAACCAGCAGCCGGAACAGCGCCCTGGCGTTCTCGGGCAGACTGCGCAGCACGAAGGCCACGCCTTCTTTCCCGCCCGCGCGCCGCGCTTTGCGGCCCAGCAGCTCGTGCACCTCGTCCACGACCTCCAGCTCGCAGGGGGCGGGGGCAGCGAAAGTGGTGCAGTCGTGGAAGAGGAGGTTGAGGGAGGCGCGCTGGCCGGCGTCCCAGAGGAGGGGGAAGTCGGGCGTGTCGGCCGTGCTGGCGAGGCGGATCTGCGGGTGGGAGGCGAGGTGGGAGAGGAAGGATTGCAGGGCGGGTTTGCGGAGGGGCGGAGCGTCGATGGAGTTTATGAGGACCGTGAGGATTGTGGATGGGGAGGTGGTGGATAGGTTGGTAAGGAGGGTTTGTAGGGTTGTGGAGGGGTTGCTGGTGCTTCCTGGGGCGAGGGAGGGCGGGAGGGCGGAGGTTAGGGTGGAGAGGATGTCGCGGGCTGTGAGGGTGCGGACGTAGCCGTTGATGATGACGATTTTGTGGGAGGGGTTTTGGGAGGTGAGGTAGGTCGCAAAGTTGTGGAGGAGGCGCCGCTTGGAGCCGTAGCCGTAGAGGCAGGTGCTGAAGCCTTGGGAGAGCTCGAAGGCCCATTGCTGGAAGGACTCGGCGTGGAGGGACTGGAGGAAGTTGACGTCTGCGGCGTGAGGGTCTTTGAGTTGCCGGAGGACCGAGAAGTATTCGTCGTGTGTGAGGAGGTCCAAGGACGACAGGGTGTTGTTGGACGTCTTGGCGAGGCCGGGTTTGTTCTGGTAGAAGTACTGTTCGTGGGGAGGCAGGTCGCGAGGAGGCGTGGGTGACCTCTTCCGCCCCGTGGCCCTGCGCTTTCTCCCTGGGGATTTTAAAGGTGTTGTAGGTTCCTGGGTTTCCTCTTCGCCTGCTTGCTCGTCTGCCTCGACCTCTTCGTCCTCGCTGGACTCGTAGATCTCCCGCGCAATATCCCCTTCCTCCACCTCGTCGTCGCTGAGTGCTCCTCCTATCACTCGGTCAATGAGGGCCCTGGCGCTCTTTCTCCTGGCCGACCTGTCGGCAATATTCCGTCTACTTGGAGTGTCGGCGCCATTGAGCCTCACCGGGGTCTCGGCGAGTGGTCTCTGTCGCCTGCTCGAGGGCGTCGTTGCTTGGGCTTTTGGTGTCCCCGTGCCTGCAGATTTTGGCGGACGGCCTCGTCGTTTGGCGGGTGTCAACTCGACGGCGGGTTGGGCTTCTTCACCATCGGCAGTTTCCTCTCCTCCAATATTCCCATTGACTGTACTCGCGGCTTCCATGCGCCTTCGTCGTCTCGGCGTCTCGGCTTCGTCAGGGACGTCGTAGGGGTCGGCGGGCAGGTCGCGCTTTCGAGAAGCACGCGGCACCGGTGCCTCTGTTGCAGTTTTCCTGCGGGCCATTTTGTCACCTAATATTTAGTCTCGAATCGTGGCCGAGACAGTCCATCTGGGAGTAAGGTATCCAAGGCGACTGGCACGGGCAAGTTTAATGTTTAATTGAGACGCGCTCAGGTCCACAGCTCCCGACGCGACTGCCCCAGAATTGCAAAGTGGCCCGAGCGCCTGCAACTTCACCTCTTTTTTGGGTGAACAAGTCGCTGCACGCAATCCCAAACAACTCCCGCTCCTTCCTCTCGAAATCACTCAATCGCTCTTTATTGTGCGCCGTTTTACTTGCCCTCGCCGATTGGATTTTGGGGGCTCTTTTAGGAGCTCGTTTGGCTGTGCAAGATGAATCTGAATCTGTCTGCCTCGCTCAACATTTTCAAGCTCCTGGCAAAGCCTTCATTATGCCTTCCGCACGCAACTGTCGCAACCTTCGATGACCTGCCCGTCCCACTCAACAAGGCTTTTTCCAGGAACGACAAGCAGGCAGACATCAGGGCCGTGGTGCTGGACAAGGATGACTGCTTTGCAATCCCGGACCATAGCAAGGTCCACGAGCCATACAAGGTAGATAATCTTGTTTTTATGTGTTGCTTCTGTTTCTTGCTTCCCCCCAGCGTGTTTATGTTGTTTGTGCTTCTGCCATGTTCTTGTTCAAACCACTGTGTTCATATGCTAAACTGAGAAGCGTCGGTTCGAAGCCCTGCGAGCAGCCTACCCGGGACGCCGTCTCCTGATCGTGTCAAACACTGCCGGTGCGACAAGCTACGATGTCGATGGGAGGCTCGCCTCCGAGGTTGAGAGATCAACTGGGGTTAATGTCCTCGCGCACGCCGTGAAGAAGCCAGGTTGTGGCGACGAGATCCTGTCGTACTTTCGCCAGCACCCAGAAACTGGAGTGACCAGTCCTCACCAGATTGCCATTGTGGGTGATAGGCTGGCAACCGACATGATGCTGGCCAACATGATGGGCAGCTGGGGAGTCTGGGTCAAGGAAGGGGTCGTGCCTCTCCAGCAGAAGAGCATTGTGAGCATTGGAACAAAGCGTTGTCTTCCTGGAGATCCCCGACTAACCTCAACTCCCAGTTCTCCAAGCTCGAACGGAAGCTGGGCCCCTACCTCCTCTCTCGAGGGTACTCGGCCCCCGAACCTTCCAGCCCTTTCGAGTGAGGGTGTGGTAGAAATCTCGTATCCTCACATGGTGGCCAGCAGCCCTGCCTCGATCACTCAAGTGCCTGTGGGCACCTGTAGCAGTGGCAGGACTTCCAGAACTCGTGAGTCACAGTTCAGACGACGGGCGACTTGTTGTATCATGGCAGCTAAACAAAGATTGGCTCAGAGATCCTCGGCCGAGCGGGTCTTATTGGGTCTTTGGTGCTACCTCTTCAATGCTATTCTCTCCGCCTCGTGGCCTTTGGACCCAGCTCATTGAGAACCACGGGCAAAACCCGGCTTGCCACGGGGTCAAATTCGGCTCCGAGACTAGGGATCTGAAGCCTCTCGAGTTCGGACGGCATGGCCTGGCACTCCTATTCGGCACGGTCTTCCGGTCATTGATGGGGCTGCCACAATCGCCAGCCCAGGTGACTGTGACCATTCATTCAAGCGTGGGGCCCTATTCCAGGAGAAAGCTCGGACGGCCCGTCACCTGGCCAGCTGTTCGCCGGGCGGGCTCTCTCTCGTTGAGGGGCTCACAATCGCTGGCCCAGGCGCTGTGGCCATTCATTCAAGCGTGGCGCCCTACTGTGACAGAAGAAAGCTCGGATGGCCCGTCACTTGGCTAGCTGTTCCCCGGGCGGGCTCTCTTTCAGATGGGGCTGCCACGACCGCTAGCCCAGGTGACTGTGGCCATTCACTCAAGCATGGTGTCCTATTGTGGCAGGGAAAGCTCGGACGGTCCGTCACCTGGCCAGCTGCTCGCCGAGCGGGCCGCTATTGGGCGCGGGCCCCTTTCATTGATAGGGCTGGCTTCACAATCGCTGGTCCAGGTGACTGTGGCCATTCACACAATCGTGGCGCCCTATTGTGGCAGTTGGAAGCTCGGACACCTGGCCAGCTGTTCACCGGGCGGGCTCTTTCAGATGGGGCTCACACAATCGTTGGCCCAGGTGGCCGTGGCCATTCACTCAAGCGTGGCGCCCTATTGTGGCAGTTGGAAGCTCGGACACCTGGCCAGCTGCTCGCCGGGCGGGCAGATTCCTGCCTACTTAAACCCCCCAACTCTCTCGCTCCATCGCTCTTTTTCTACTTTCCTCCCCAACCCAACACCTTTCCCAGAGCGATCGCAAGCAACTGCTCTCTTCATCCACACAACCCAGAACACCAACACCCTCTCACTACTCCCATTCACGGTCACCATGGGTGGTAAAGTTTGGTCCAAGCAAGAGGAACGCATCTTCTGGCACCTCATCCGCTGGTCGCCTAAACGCCTGGGCGAGGACCTTGCCAACCCCGAGAAATCCTATGCCTGGATGGGAGACCAGATGCATGCGAGAATGGGCGATGATGCCCGACGCAAGTACACCCATCTCTGTGTCTGTGAGTATCTCTTCCTTGCGCTGTCGATACTAGAGCGCGCTGTGGCAGGTCAGCAACCATGAATTAGTCACTAATTGTGTCCCAGCCGAACATTATTTCCTTAATGCCTGCCAGGGCAAGTTTTCCCCCAATGCCGGCAAACTTCCCTTGAAGTACTGGAAGCATGGTATGGTTCCCAGTTCCCTCTCACATCCTACACACAGGCGAACAAGTCGCTAACACGAACATTCAGAGCAAGCTCTGATCAAGAAGAGGGAGGAGGAGCTTGCTCAGCGGGAGCAGGAGGAGCTTGCCCAGAGGGAGCAAGAGGAGGCCGTGAAGCAGGAGGACGGCAACGAGGCCGATGCGACCGGCGATGCCACCTCTCCTATCCTCATCAACTGTCAGTATCCCACGATCCCGTCCTACCACGAACACGCTCCAGCTCCCCGGTTCACGGCCCCATCGGCGCACACGAACTTCGCTTCCCCCGCATTCCCGCCACCGCCATCCCACCACTACCTCCACCAGTCCCTGGCTAACCACGATCGCTTGGCGAACACAGGAGCAGAGGATGACAGCCTGTTCGTGACCCAGGCGCCCGCTTCTTGGGTGGATGCCGCTGCTCTACATCGGGGCTACGGCTATCACCATCGCTGAACGGCGCTGGCCATGGAACCACAAGGCACTTTGCAGCGCACTTCTTTTTGGTAGGGCAGAACGGAAAGGAGCACAGTCAACGTCAAGACTGGTCGCCGCGGCGATTTGCTCGGGAAACATGTTGCTTGTCCGACGGGAACACGGCTCTAGGACGTCTAGCATACTTCGCTTCTAGTCTTTAGGAAGGATATCAAGTGGCTGCATTCACAGGACTACTGGCTTTCAAAGCTTATGTGATCAGGTTGTTGTTGTGATTTTTGTTGTGCTGGGCAGTGAATTTTTGCCCAGATTGTGAAATTTTCGTCTTTCTCCCCAAGTTTGTGGCCCTGTCTCCCAGAATATTACCATGGCAACGCGAATTTTCGTGCCTCTCACCTGACGCGTATACACAGTGTGGTGGCCGTGCTATCAGGCCCCCCTACGCGTCCGCCATGGTCATCGTCGTCGAGATAAGCTTTCGGATGGCGGATGCCGAGATCCGGGGTCATGCGGGTCTTGCGAGGGTGTTCCCCGCGGGGTAAATCAGACCGCACTCGGCCATAAGCTCGGTCCCGAGGTGATGGGATGGAAGTGCGGAGGTCCGGCCCGGAGCAACGCTACGGCCGAGACGATGGGATGACGTCCGGACGTCCGGAGCACCCTCAACGAAGCCCGGAGTCCGGAAATCACACACAGTGTGATACTCTTCGTGCCGAGAGATCACGCGGTAACCGCCACAGCTGACCTCATCAGCCCTTTGTTTGGTATTGTTGGCTTCAGACGCCCGATATCAGCTGCCAGAATGGTTCCCGGGGGCTGTCCACGGCTGGAAGTGCCCATCTTTGGGCCTGGTGATGGGTTAACGGCGGTGTCACTTGGAGCCAGCCGGCTTGAACTCAACCAGGCCGGATCTTATGGCAAGTAACGAGGCATTCTTTGCATTCTTCTATTGATTCTCCCCTGCTTCCGGCTATACCCTCCTATTTTCACATCATGACAACTAGTATTGCGTGCATGTGAACTCTCACCGGGGCAGAATATTGGGCTCTTGCATCTGCCCGGCAGACATCCTTTCTCCTTCCCCTCACTAACATACATTTCCATCAACATCCCTCCCGCATCCAGACCTCCCCCTTTCACCATACAACTCACATAACCGCCCACCCCTATTCCATTAAACCTACATACAGTAACTAACACCCCCCAAGCCGTCGGCGGAACAACCCCCACCCTCCCGGAACTCACCGCCCTCCTCTCCTCCCTGGACTCAGAATCCATCTACCGCCCAACAATCCGCATCATGATCCGCCCCCGCGGCCCTCCTCCCCCATCCTCCCTCGGGGCGCCGAATACTCCACAAGACTTCATCTACACCCCCACCGAATTCTCCACCATGGCCTCCTCCATCACAGAGTTTACCGCCTCCGGCTTGCCCTCCCCGCACCACGGCGACGGGTTCGTGTTTGGGGTCCTTTGCCACAATCCTACTACTGGGAAAGTGGAATTGGATGTGGAGCGGAATAAGAAGCTTGTTGAGCTAGCTGGTCAGGCGGGGCTGAAGTGTGTTTTGCATCGGGCTGTGGACGAGCTTCTTTCGGATGATGAGGGGGATGTGGGAGGGGTGATGGAGGGGGTGAGGGGGTGTGGGTTTGAGGGGGTGTTGACTTCTGGTGGGAAGGGGGATGCGGTGGGGAATTTGGAGGGGTTGAGGGGGGTTGTTGGTTGTAGTAGTGATGGTGGTGGTGTTGGGACCGCGGGGAAGGGGGTGGAGGTTATTGTTGGGGGAGGGGTGAGAAGGGGGAATTTGAGGGGGTTGGTTGAGGGGCTGAGAGGTGGGGAAGGGGTGTGGTTCCATTCTTCTTGTTTGGGGGAGGGGGGCAGGTTTGATGAGGAGGAGGCGAGGGGGTTGGCGGAGGGGTTGAGGGAGTTAAGGGTGGTGTTGCTGTGTGAGGGGTGATGGAAGCATTCTTGCCCCTTTATCTACGTCTGCAGAAATCTCCAAGTGTTTTGAGCAGCTGGAGACAAAGCGCTGATGTTACTATCAAAACGGCAAAGTCGTTGGCGGACCACCGTCCTAATGCAGAACTGAGCACAGCACGGAGATGGTGCTTCGCCCTTTGACATGATATGTCTATTAGGGACAAGGTTGGCTGGATGTCACCCGAGTTCTGTTTCTGATGCAAATATATACTACAACAGTTTGTTTACCGATAGAACTGCGGAATAACAACACCATCTGTACATTTTCAATGCTATCGGATCCAATGCCTACTGTTATGCGGACAGTTCAGCAGATTGCCGTGATTCAAAGCTTGGTCATGGCCCTCGGATATTGATCACCGAAATATCAGCTGAGTGGGCTAGCACATCGACTAGATGATACACAGCTACCACCCCTCTGAAGATATTGATGCATGCCGGCTCGACCAGCATGACCGGTTTGACACCCTCTACGATGCCCGAGATGGGCAATGAAGGGATCGGAAGCAGTACGGTAATATGACCGAGATATCCCAAACACAGTTAACAGTCCGGCTCCGTGTCCGCCGGAGTTTTCGCCGGCTTGCAAGCGCATGCTGGCGTCGTCGGCGCCGGTGCCACAGCTGGTCCTCTGCTCGTAGGTGGTCATTAATCTGCTGGGGAGCTGGACAGAGACAGCGGAATGCTGGGAGAGGCTTGACCAAGCAAATGGTGAGCCAATGCCCCGTCTCACTGACCGACTTCTGTCGTCGTCGTCGACAGTTAGTGAGTGGAGCGGTGCGTCTCCTTTCCAGGCACACGCTAGACTGCCCGGACAACCTAGACGCGCCGGGCTGCTTGACTGGCGATTCAGATGGCAGCGCAGCCTTCACCGTGCTTCAGCGTCGGCAGCTAGGCGTGGGCTCTCTGGGCGCTGTGGGATGGGTCAATGCCATGGCGAGTTTAGGTGTCGTGAATGTCATACCTGGCAGCTCCGGGTGAAATGGCCTCGGGGGCTGTCTCTTTCCCTGGCGCGTCCATGGCACCAAAGACTCACACTCATCCGCACGCTGTTACGATCACTCAGATGAGCGGGCTTTGCCGGATCGTGATGCGGCTTTCTCCTTGGCTTGACCCTTCTTGGGAACTTTAGAGCCGCGGCCTTTGCGCTTTTGGCCCTTTCTTCGTTTGGTCGGTGGTTTTGATGCAGCCTCCTTCTTCCGTTGAGCTTCCAATCGCCAGCTCCGAACCCTCCCAGTGGGGCTGCGTTTCAAGCCATGGTCCGGAAATGGGTTTGCGAGGCCGACTAGCATGTGCCTTGTTCTCCGCTTGGGCGGCGGCTTGAGGTCGGGTGGTGGCCATAAAGCAGGCCCGAGATACATGCCCTCGGCAACCCGCCTCTCATGGACTCTCTGCAGCTCGGCCAACCGTTCGTCGGTCAAGACTGTTGCATTCCTCGCCATACATGCGTGGACTTTTACTCACTACGCCCTCAAAGAGTATTCAAGGTCACAGCTCGGTTCTCTCAACAAGCGCCTTGTTCTCCTTGATCCACTACCTGTACGTGTTTGAAGACTGAGCTTCCTGCCCCTTTTCTTTTCAAGTTACCATTTTCCTCTTTTTTCTTGTTACCTTTTACTCGTTTTTACTCCTTCTTTCTACTATCTCTTTTTTATTTCTCCCTCTACTATGTTATTTCTCGTCTCCCCTTTTCTTTCCTCTTTGATTTCCTCCTCGTTTTCCTCTTCTTTTTCCTCTTCTCTTTCTACCTCATTTTCTTTGACCTTATTTCTTATTTTGTTTTTATCCTCCCATCTCCCCAAACCTCTCCTTCTTTTACTGAACAACCGCCATTCAGCTCGACGGTCCGTTCATACGCGATGAGACCGTCCGTCCAATTGGGGAAGCATTGTATATGCTCAGCCGGTTTCGAGAAGACATCTTCCCACTCGAAGAAGTCTGCCGTTTCGCTACACTGCAGTGGGCTCGTAAATTTCTTCGAGTGCTTCTCAAAATCGTTGCACAGCTCCACCAGTTCAATATCGCCCACAACGATATTTGCCTGTCCACTGTGTTTGTCTCGGGCAACTTCGACCCTGACTCTGACATCTTCCTGGCCGGCTTTTCCGAGGCCTCTGGAGACACGACCCGGGCTAGAAACGACTGCTTTCAAGTCCTCCGGACTGTCCGAGAGTTCCTGGGGCAACGCATCCAACTCCCCAGATGTTGGACCGGAGACCAGCATTTGGATAGTCTGTGGCACCATCTCCTGGAATCCGGCGACAGATCCTGGCCTCTCGGACATCAGCCTTGCAACCGATGCGGAACAGCCTGCAACTATATCGGTATTCAAAGTCTTCAGCTTCAGCCATACCTCTCAGCAAGATGTATCGTACCTTGATGCCGAGGACGTCAAGGAGTTATCCGTCCAAGGACGCGGTCCGTTCCGCCGGCAGGGCTCCGTCCACTCTCCAGGTCAAAAGTTTCGTCCAAAAGGTCTTCACGGCCCTGGAACCCTGCATACGCGACGGCCGGATCACTGTCCAAGATTACTGCTACTTCAGAGAGCACATGAAGGAGCGGCACTCTGATTACAACGTGGGCCTCAGACTGTTCATATCGTTGCCCAACAAGTACTACATCAAGAAGCCGATCCAGTTCAACCTCAGCTTCCCGGTGCCGTACCTCTCTCGCTACGGTCTCGTCAACTTCGAGTACCTCCGCAACCTGGCCTCAACCGGGTTCAACCCCGACATCCTGAAGCCGCTTCTCCCGTTCAGTTTCGAGATCCGCGGCTTTCCCGAGGCCCGCGGCGTTTACATATCAGTCACGCACCTAGACGTCATCGCGGAGCGTCTCGGCCTGCGCATCGAGGACGACTACGACGCCGAGGCCGCCGACACATCCTTGGATCAGTACACTTACCAGGAGTGGTACCTCCTGGCACCCAACCCTATGTCCACAATCTTCCCCGCCAACCACACAACAAACCAGGTCCTCACCTCACCACCCTCCCCCCCCCCCCCCCCACGTACACCCCGCTCGGCAAATTCCTCGAAGACCACTTCGAAGCGAAAACCTACCTCGACTCGCAGGTGGTGCACGATCCGGAGACGCTCTTTGCGATAACGGACAAGGTATTGCCGCACTCGTGCGGCGGGTCGGTCGAGGCGTCGAGCAACGACGTGCCGCCGTTTCGGCGCTCCAACCTGCCCCAGCCCAGTTTCCTGCTCGAGACCAAGGAGAAGAGGCGTGCCGAGGAGACGGACGCGTGGATCGCCGAGCAGGAGGAGGTGCGCCGGGCGAGGCGGAGGGGGAAGGGGAATCGGGCGGATATCACGCCGACCAAGTTTGGTGTTGCGGGGTTTGGCGGTGGTGGTGGCGCGTAGATCTGCCGGGGCCGTGGTTCTCAGAGGGAAGTCTGTTCAGCTGCGTGGCTTGGATAGCTTGAGTGGCGTCTTGGGGAAGGCGTTGCGAGGGGGATGTGACGGGCATATATCGTGGGGGCCCGAGAGCTATCGGAAGTGGCGTCGACGCCGTCGAGAGGTCGGCTTCACAATTTGATGCTTATTTTCTTTCTCTTCTCTTTTTTCCTCTCGCTTTTCTTTCCCTTTCCATCTTCTTTCCCTCCGCCCATCTTGTTCGGTCCTCTTTCTTCCCTTCTTTTTCCTCTTGTTTCGTTTTCCCCGCGTACCTACCCACTGCTTGCTCCCCAAACGTCACCGAGGCAGCCCGATGGTCCGGATACCCGTGATAACAGGCCCGCAGGCGATGCGACAGCAGAAAAACATTCATTAGCTTTCCTGCATGCAACCCACCCCTCATCAAAACCCAGAGAGTCAGCCCAGGGCTGGCGTTCCTGCCAAGTCGGACGGTTCTTGGCGTCCGGTTGTGGCGGTCGCCAATCAGACTTGCGGGCCGGCGCACGTTGAGACCGGGGCCGGGACGAGATTCTTGGCGTCGAGGAGTGCGAGAGCGAGACACATGGGGCGGCCGACCCCGCGCGCCCACTGGGGCCAACTGTTGACGCGATCAGGATCTGGGTTTTCGAGATTGTGGTTCGTGGGGGACACAGGGGATGGGGAATGGCCCCAGCAGTGATGGTGCCTCGAGCACCACGTGCCCGAGGAGCTCACCGTGATTCCCGTGTGGTGTAAGTGACGGCTCGGTTTCCAATTGGGGAAGGTCGCGATTCGATTCCCGCTTGCTTGCTTCCAGTCGCGGGATCGTCCATCCCCCCGTGGCCCTTGGTCCTTGGGTCCTGGGCGCGGCATGACAGGGGGTAGCTAATGGGAAGGCACGTTGTTTGGGTACACTGCATACACCGCAGCACTTTATATAAACTGGGCGGCGGGGCGTTGTCGATCTGACCTGCTCGTGCTCTCGTGAGGCGCTTGCTCTTGATCGTCCGTCGGCCGGCCACTTTTTGTTGCTTTTGACAGACCTCGAAGATGATGCTCAAAGCCAACGCCGTCGCGCTGTGCCTGGCAGCTTCGCTGTCTGCCGTCTCGGGCCAGACCTTCCAGAGACTGGGCACCTGTCCCGACCTCGGCTGCGTGCTGCCGCCGGACCAGCAGGACTTCCTCCCCGGCCAGGAGTTCGACATCCGCTTCGAGGTGCACGCGCCCAAGAACGGCTCCGAGGCCTTCAACGACGGCGTGCCCGACGACAAGTTCACGGCCACCATCGCCAAGGACGGCCAGGCGGCCAAGAGCATCGCCGACTTCTTCAAGCACAGCGAGCCCGAGCTCGAGAAATGGACCTTTTCGTGGTTCGAGGACCTGTTCGCCAAGGACGCCAACACGCCCTCGGTCGTCAACGTCGCGTCCAAGGCCTACCGCCGCGTGGCCCTGTACGAGCCCGGCGACTACACCGTCACGCTCAAGTACTACGACGGCAAGACCACCACGGCCAAGTGGACTGTCCGTCCGCTGGCCACGAAGAAGAAGGCCAAGAACGTCATCTTCTTCATCGGTATGCCTGTCTCAAGACCTGAAGGGAATTCCCCAAGCTTACTTGCTGGCTTCTAGGTGACGGCATGACCACCAACATGATCACGGCTGCCCGCCTGCTGGCGCACAAGACGGTCAACGGCCGGTACCAGTCGCTGCTTGCCCTCGACGAGTTCCCGGTCCTGGGCCACCAGATGGTGAGTGGGCAAACGCTGCTTGGGATGCATTGGACAATGAGTTGACCCTTGCGCAACAGTCGCACTCGATCGACAGCTTCATCACCGACAGCGCCAACTCGGCCTCTGCGCTGTACTCGGGCCACAAGAGCTCGGTCAACGCGATGGGGTGAGTGGGCAGCAGGAGGAGGAATAGCTTGTGCACGAGGACTGACGGTGATCCGCAGCGTTTACGCCGACTCGTCCCCTGACCCGCAGGACGACCCCAAGGTCGAGACCATTGTCGAGCTTCTGTACCGCATCTGGGTAGGCGACTGTCCCCTGCCTTTTTCCAAAAAAATGTGCACCGTGCTAATGAACTCTAGGGCTCCGCCTGGGGCGCTGTCTCGACGGCCTTCATCGCCGACGCCACCCCGATTGCCCTGACGGGCCACACGCGCCGGCGCTCGCAGTACGGCGTGCTGGTCGACCAGGCGCTGCACGGCGTCAGCAACTACTCGTGGACCAAGACGGACGGTCCCGACGCCTACTTTGGCGGCGGCGCCGAGCAGTTCATCCCCGGCTCGGGCTCGCTCAACGGCAAGGACTACTACGCCGAGTTCGCGGCCAAGGGCTACTCGGTCAGCTGGAACAAGACGGCGCTGTTGGCGGCGCCCAACAACCAGAAGGCGCTGGGCATCTTCTGCAGGAGTAACTTGCCTGTGTGGCTGGACCGCAACGTCTTCACCGAGAACCTGGCGTCGCTCAAGAACAACCCGTCGGGCGAGGCGGGCCCGGCCACGGACCTCCCCGGCCAGAAGGAGATGACGCTCAAGGCGATTGATATTCTGCACGAGCGCGGCGGCAAGAAGGGCTTCTTCCTCATGTCGGAGGCGGCGTCGATCGACAAGCAGATGCACTCGCTCGACTACGACCGCGCCCTGGGCGACCTGCTCGAGCTGGACGACACGGTGCGCGCCACCATCGCCAAGCTGAAGGAGCTGGGCATCCTCGAGGAGACGCTGATTGTCGTGTCGGCCGACCACGGCCACGGCTTTGGTAAGTCGCCCCCTCTCCAGATTCCACACCGTCTCCCAACCTGACTGACACGCGTTTGCCCAGACGTCTTCGGCAGCTCCGACACCAAGTACGCGGCGGCCCAAGACGACGACCGGGCCAAGCGCAACGCGGTCGGCGTGTACGAGAGCTCGGGCCTGTCGCAGTACACGCAGCCCAAGGAGGGCGTCAGCTACAACACGGGGGCCAACTTCCCGCTCAACTGGGACCCGCGCTATGTCATCGCCGCCGGACTCGGCGCCAACCCGGACCACCGCGAGTCCTACGGCGTGGGCGACAAGCCGCGCACCCCCGCCGCCGTCGGCGCCGACGGCACCGTCTACGTCAGCGCGTCGGACCGGCCCGACGGGTTTATCGTGAATGGCACCCTGCCGACCGACCAGAGCCAGGGCGTGCACTCGCTGACGGACGTGCCCCTGTATGCCATGGGCCCGTGCCAGGAGACGTTTGGCGGGACGTACAACAACATTGATGTGTTTTACAAGATTGCTAGCTGCCTCGGGCTGGGGCAGCCGCGCAACAGGACGCAGGAGGATACCGGGTGTGCGAGCAAGAAGCTGTAAATTTTAATATTTGAGAGGGGGACTTAATCAAAGGATTTTGTACAAAGTAATTCTATTCGAACATTTGGAGCTTTGGCCAAGATGATGATGCTCTTGAAAAAGGTGTAATGCATACACTGGGTGCGGATGGGATTGGATAAAAACAAGATGAAGCCCACGAGAAATGTCGGTCGTACCCACCAGAGATTTTCCAAGCCCCCGGCGCAAGCCTTACGGCGCCAAGCCCACCTGAACCCACCTCGCCTTCAGCGCGTCCCACTCCGTTCCCAGGCTCCCTTGGCAACCTGGAACCGCGTCTCCAATTCGCACTTTATTTGGTGTTGACCTCCAACCCAGACCTTGCCCTGCCTTGACGGACGAACACCACGCCGATGCGACACGGCCATGGTCTCTTCGCAGCCCAACATGGAGAGGTTCCTCCGTGACTGGCGCCAGGACGCGCTCAACAAGGCGCAGTACGACTCGGCCATCTTCATCGGCGACAAGCTGCTGGCCATGACCAGTAGGAGACCCCAACAACCCCCCGGTGCTCCCCGCTGACCCTTCTGTGTAGAAGACGAGAACGACGCCTTTTGGCTGGCCCAAGTCCACTTCGCCGCCGGCAACTACACGCGCGCCCACGGCCTGCTGAGCAAACACAACCTGATCAGCTCGAACCCGTCCTGCCGCTACCTCGCCGCCCACTGCCTCATCAAGCAGAGCAACTTCACCGACGCCCTGGCCCTGCTCGGCGAGCTCACCCCGACCCACCTCTTCACCTCCAATACCAAGCGTAAGACGCACCGGACAACGGCCCGCGGCACCAGGGCAGGCTCCAAGAACCCCGAGCGGCAGCCAGACGACCTCAGCGAGGAGGACTGGTCGGCCCGGCGGTACGAGGCCGGCATGTGCTACCTCCGGGGGCTCTGCTACGCCAAGGAGAATGCCTTCGACCGGGCCAAGGAGGCGTACAAGGACGCGCTGCGCATCGACGTGCAGTGCTACGAGGCCTTCACCCAGCTGGTGCGCAACTCGCTCATGTCATCCGACGAGGAGGCCGAGTTCATGCAGTCGCTCGACTTCAACACGGTGCGCGCGCCCAAGGGCGGCGACGACCCGGAGCTGCAGACGGAGCCGGGGGACTACGTGCACATGCTGTACCAGACGCAGCTCTCCAAGTACGGCAGCCCGCGCGCCTTCAACACGGCCGTCGAGTCCCTCTCGACCCACTACGGCCTCGAGGACAACGCCGACCTCCTCCTCGCCCGCGCCGACCTGCTCTACACGCAATGCCGCTTCAAGGACGCCCTCGCCATCACGGCCGCCGTACTCCAGGAAGACAAGTCCAACTTCCCCGCCTACCCGGTCCACCTGGCGTGCCTGTACGAGCTCAAACAAACCAACGAGCTCTTCCTCGTCGCGCACGACCTCGCCGACAACCACCCGGAGCACGCCTGCGCGTGGCTCGCCGTCGGCACCTACTACCTCGCCACCTCCAAGATCGCCGACGCCCGCCGCTACTTCAGCAAGTCCTCCATGATGGACGCGACGTTCGGGCCAGCCTGGATCGGCTTCGCGCACACGTTCGCGGCCGAGGGCGAGCACGACCAGGCGATAACGGCCTACTCGACGGCGGCGCGCCTCTTCACGGGCACGCACCTGCCGCAGGTCTTTTTGGGCATGCAGAACCACGCCATGAACAACATGACGGCGGCCGAGGAGTACCTCAAGTCGGCCTACCAGCTCTGCCGCGCCGACCCGCTGCTGCTCAACGAGATGGGCATCGTGCTGTACCACCAGGACCGCCTCAAGGACGCGGCCAAGTTCTTCCGCCAGGCGCTGCTCGTCGCCGACGAGACGGGCGCGGACCCGCACGCGTGGCTGGGCGCGCGCACGAACCTGGGCCATGCGTACCGGCGGTTGAGGCTGTTTGATGAGGCGCTGGACGAGTTTGATGTCGTGCTGCGGGACGGGGGGAAGAATGCTGCCGTGTTCTGCGCCAAGGCGCTGATCCTGCTGGATAAGGGGCTACCGGACGAGGCGGCAAGGGTGCTGCACGAGGCGCTGGCGGTCAACCCGCAGGATCCCATCGCCACGGAGCTGCTGAACAAGGCGCTCGAGGAGTCGTCCATGGGGGACGTGGCCGTGCTGATGGGCGGGCTGAGCACGGGGTTGGATCTGGGGGCGGGGGCCGCCGAGGACGAGGAGGGGGTGGTGGTCGGGGATCTGGATCGGTTCGAGGTCGAGCTCGAGGAGAAGAAGGTTGCCGCGAGGATGAGGATGGAGAGGAGGGCACGGTGGAGCTCGGCGGCGGGGCTGGGCGGGAAGGGGAAGGGGGTTATGAGGGGGAATGCTCGTGGGGGAGGTGGGAAGCGCGGCGGCGGCGAGGGGTATGAGGTGGATGAGAAGGGGGATGTTATGATGGATATGAGCGATGATTACTGAGGTGAAGGGTGTTTGTTTGTTTCAGCGACGGGAAGGATACTGCATTTTGTATCGGTCTAGGATGGAACTGCCGATGGTACGGCATACATTGCATAGCGATGGCGCTGGGGCATTTATGGATCGATTAAAAGGAGTCGGTAGGCGGCGCCGTGGGATCAACGGTGAGGGTATATGGCCCGAGTCTAATTCTACTCTTAACTAACACCTGAAGTCCCGCCTCGAATATCTAATGGTTTATAACTTCTCCTTGGGCCCGACCAGCTCTTCTACCTTGGCAAACTGGTAGTAATACTCGAGGCTCTGCGGGTTAGCCAGCGTGCCGCTCGCCTTGATGGTTTGTCCAGAGACGATCTGCTTGACGGGCAGCTCGACCTTTTTGAGGTTGATGGTTGTCTGTCACCGTCAGCATCCGCTCACGAGCGACAGCAAAGGGTAAATAAAACCTACCGGAATCTCGGGCGTCTGGAAGATATACCTGGGCACATGCCGCTTGCTCAGATCGGCCGCGATGGCCTGCCTCACCTCGTTCACCAGCGCGCGGTCGAACCGCGCCCCGGGCCGCATCAGCAGGAACAGCATGACGGACTCGTCGCTGTCCTGCGGCCGCCGCTGCCCGACGCACAGCGAGTCCTGCACGCGGTCGGCGAAGCGCCGCTCCACGACCGAGTAGATCTCGGCCGACCCGAACCGCACCCCCGACGGGTTCAGCACCCCGTCGGCCCGCCCCAGGAACGAGATGTTGCCCGTCACGGGGTGCACCACGCAGAAGTCGCCGTGCGCCCACACGTGCTGGAACCGCGCGAAGTAGGCCGAGTGGTACTTGGTCCCTGGTGCCGCTGGGCCACCACCTCCTCCAACTCCACCGTGGGCCACAGGGGGCTTGTCGCCCCAGAGGAAGCAGGGCACGTTGGGGAACGCGGTCACCGCGACCAGCTCGCCGGGCGTGCCGGGGGGTACTTCCTTACCCTCGACGCCGTCGGGCAGCAGCGAGTCGTAGATGGCGACGTGCACGCCGAGGGATGGGCCCTGCGTGCCGCCCACATAGACGGGCTCGAGCGGGTTCATGACGCCGAAGCAGCCCGCGATGTCGGTGCCGCCCGAGATGTTGGCCAGGTGCACGTGGGCCGGGAAGCCGGCGTCGTAGAACCACTCGAAGAGCTGCTCCGACAGGACCATGCCCGTGCAGGTGACGATCTGCAGGTGTGAGAGTTCGACCATGTCGCGCGGGCGCAGGCCGGCTTTGGCCACCTCGAACATCCACCGCGGGCTGATGCCCAGCTTGGTAATCTTGTGCTCGGCGGCGAGCCGGATGAGGATGGTCGCGTCGGGCTGGAACGGCGAGCCGTCGTAGAAGACGGTGCGGCCCCCGTAGAGCAGCACGCCGCAGTTGGCCAGGTACATGATCCAGCCCGTCGTCGTGTACTGCAGCGTGACGCTGTCCGGGCCGAGCCCCTCGTGCAGCACACCCTCCTTGTAATAGTTGAGCAGGATGCCGCCGACCGAATGCACGATGGCCTTGGGGATGCCCGTGGTGCCCGACGAGTAGCAGATGAGGAAGGGCTCGTGGAAGGGGAGGCGGACGAAGGCGGGCAGTGGCGCGTCCCTTTTTGCAGACGCAAGGAACGACTCCCACATCTCGGCCCTGGGCACGCGCGAGATATCCCGCGCCTCCTCGAACCGCCGGATGGACACGACGCCCTCGAAGTTGGCGCAGCCCTTTAACCCCTCCACCACCTCGCCCATCTTCTCCCTCAGATCCACCACCCTGCCGTTATACAGCGCTGCATCATCCATGAACAGAAACTAAAACCCCTGATATCAGCACCCCCAACCAACCAAACCAACCCGGATAAGGGGGAGAAAGGCGGGAGGGGAGAACTCACCTTCGGATCAACCTGCACCGCTCTCTGCAAAATCCCCTTGACCCCCATATCCGTCGAGCTACTACTAAACACAGCCCCAACCCACGCCGCCGCCAACCACACCACCGCCGTCTCGACGCTATTCGCACCCACAACCACCACCCGATCCCCCCTGCGCACCCCCCTCGCCACCATGGCCTTAACCACCTCCCCAACCCTCACCCTCAGCTCCCCGTACGTCACATTCCTGACCTCGCCCGTCCCACCCTCCCTTACCTCGGTAATCGCCACTTTGCCATCCTCCTTGTGCCGCACACTGCGCGCCGACGGGTCTGGACTGCCAACAGGGTGGTGTGAGAAGAGGGCATTCTCGGCAAAGTTGAGGCGCACGCCCTCGAACCAGCGCGGCACGGCGTCGATGGGGGCGGATTCGTCGACGACGGTGGTGTAGGCGCCCTCGTGGATGAGGTTGGCGGAGTCAAAGAGGTGCGACCAGAAGGCGGAGCGGTGGGTTAGGGAGAATTGGTGGAGGTCGGAGAATGTCTGGGGCTGTCTGGTTAGTACCTTATTTATTGTGCACGTATGTATGTAAAGGGGGGGGGGGGGAGAGGAGGATACCTTGAGCTGGAGGTCATGTTTGCGGTTGAGGTCCTGCATGAAGCGGTACATGGCGGTGGATTCCGGGTTGGGGTGTTGCCTGTGTGGCGGTGAGTACATGTAGTGTACAAGTCCAGGTCATCTTGATCAGGTCCATTGCCATACAGGGCATGGCAATTGACAGGATGAGTGAATGGATGGCGGTTGAGTTCAGATAGAGAACATACCATAGCTTCCGCGGCACCGACACCGCCTGCTGTCCGTTTTCCGCCATTTCGAAGTCCGATGTTGAACTCAAAAGTAAACAAACGCCCGTATCGCGCTGTCTAGTCTGGTCTGTAAGCCGCCGAGTTCAACTGCCCAAGCAAGGCCCAAGTAAATTAACCGCTGCAAAGGCCAAACGCAACAACTTGAAAAGCAGGGGAAGGAGTAACACAACTTGAACCGAGGCAGCGGTCACCGGAGTCCTCGGACTAACTACCTACTTGGTAGCACTAAGAGACATGGAAGCAAGCAGACAGTGCGGGGTTGTCGGGAAACCACTGCCCGGACCCCGGTTCGGGGACCGCCGATCGGCCTCGGGCCGGTCTGCTCGGCTCGCTTCTCCTCGGCTCGGCAGGGACATGACACTTCCAAACACTTGAGAGCTGAATATTGCAATGGCTTGCAAGAGACAAACTCTGGATATTAAATCAAATGACTGGGTAGGGCAGCGACATTCATAACATCTCCCGATCCCAGATCCGCATGTCTCATACTCCTTTCCTATCCTGCCGCCCAACCCATACCTTGACTGAGATACAAATACACATTGTACACAAGACACCGCCAACTCCATCCACACCAGACAACCACCACCCACTCCAGCAAAAGCCACGCAAACTCCATAAAAACCCCCATACCTATCCACCCACCCATCCGCCCACCCATCCACCACCCAGCTTACAAATACGGCATCCACAGCGCATCGCACATGGCCAGGTTCATGGGGTTGACCGCCTTGGCGATGAGATCGATGACGGTCTGGTGCGCGGGCAGGTTGCCCGTGGGCGCCTGGGCGAGCGACACGGCCTTCTTGACAATCATCTCGCTGTTGGCCTGGACCGTCTCGCGCAGCTGGTTCTCGGTGAGCGCGACCGACCGGTGCGAGCTCGTGAACCAGTACATCATCTCGTCGCGCACAAACAGCGTCAGCGCGTGCTCGAGCTGGAACTCGGGCTCCGTCAGGCACCGCGCGATGGCCATGACCGAGCTCGCAAAGATGCCCTCGGTCGCGAGCGGGCCCATGAGCGTCTGCAGGTTGGGCGTCAGCCGGAAGGGGACCGGCTCCTGGTTGTGGAAGTACGGCCGGTTGGCCGCCATGAACGAGATGAGCTCCGAGCCCCAGATGTTGCCCGACCCGCGCGCAATGTTGATCTTGTGCGGGTACCGCTTGTCGATGTGCAGGATGTACGTCATGAACGTCAGCGCCGCCAGCTGGTACGAGAAGCGCCGCCGGAAGAGCCAGAACTCGGAGAAGTCGGGGAACACGCCCTGGAAGTACTCGAGCGCCACCGTGTTGTCCACGTACTTCTCCTGGATCGCCCGCATCACCTCCAGCCGCGCCGTGACACCCTGCTCCGCCGGTTTCTGCAAGTCACGCCTGGTTAGCCCGAATCCACTGACAGGGTCGTCAAACGCGGAACTTACCGGTCCCTTAGAGTCCACCAGCCCCCGCAGCTTCTCCATCGTGTACAGCACCGGCTCGTCCTTGGGGATGCCGTTGCGCCGGCAGTGGTCCTCGTAGACGCCCTGGAGCGTGATGTACGTCGTGTCTTCCTGCACGATCCGGATGTGTGGCGCGAGCGGCACCATCAGCGGCAGCGTGAACTGCAGGTCCCGCCGCCGGCTCTCCTTTTTGCTGCCCAGTGTCTGGTTGAGCTGCCGGAACAGCTGCAGGATGCGCTCTTCGCGCCGGCAATGCCTAGCTGCGGGGTGCTGCACCGCAAACGCATGCACGCTGCCGTCGTGGCCGCGGATCTTGAGCCGCCGGTGCGACGCGCCAATCGTCCGCACGAGGTCCACGTTGGGCAGGAACCTGTCAATGCGGACGAAATCCTGGTTCTTGTCCTTGTGTTGCAGGTACTGGCCGGGCACCTCGACGTCGTCAAACTTCTGGTACCGGAACTCGCTGAGATGCGGCGAGTAGTGCGCAAAGCTCTCGAGCGGCACCGGCGTCGTCCGCCGGTCGAGCTTCTCCTCAAACTTGTCGCGCCACTTGCGGAGCTTGTGGATGTACTCGTACATGGTCGGCTTGACTTTGACAAAGTCCGCCTCGAACGTGCCGCGAATGTGGCTCGGCAATATCGTCTCCGCAAAACGCGTTATGTTGTTCTCGGTGGCGGCCGGAAGCTTGACATCCTTCGCATACGACGTCGGCATGCGGCTGACGTAGGCGAGGCCGTCGTTCAAGAGGGCGACGATTAGCCTATAAGCGTCCTCATCCGGCGGGCATTTGAAGTGCTTCTGAATCTGGTCCACCATGGTCTCCATCGACAACGCGAGCAGGGGGAAGGCCGTCTTGAGGACGCTCATAATCTCCTCAGTGAGTTCCCACGGTGGCTTCTTTTGCGCACCGCCCGCCTGCTCCGAAGACTGCGCCGCTGGCGTGCTGGCAGTTTCGCCTTCGGATTTTGGCTCCGCCTTGGCTTGTCCACCCGCGTCGCCGTTTGCCGTTGCCGGCCGGGAATCGCTGCCGCCGGCCGCCGGTTCCTTCTTCGTTAGCTGGGGAGACCCATTCGGCTTGTTCGCCGCAGACTGCCCGCGCCTCGCCCGCTCCTTGGCCTCCTGGTTCTTCTTGATGGCGAGCATGTCCTCCCGGTTGGTCCTGAGCTGGAAGTACAGCGCTTGCGGGTACGTCTTGGCGATCTTGAGGAGGATGTTCTGCACCCGCAGCGCCTCCTTGTGGCCAAGGCCGACGAGGAGTTGCGGGATGTACGTGATCCACCACCAGACGAGGACCTCTCCCTTGAAGTCGTCGAATCCTGCTGCGATGGTGCCGTTCGCGTCGTCGAGGCTCAGCAGCCACAGGATCCGCGCAATCAGCTTCCGTGACTTGTGATTCTTGTAGCTCGACGCAGCCTGCAGGTAGCTGGTGAGCGCTTGCTTGGCCGCCGCCAGGTCTGTCGGGTTCTCTTTGAACTTCCTGTCGTTGAAGTAGCCCCATTCCGCCCACGCCTTCGCCGCTGTGATGTCGAAATAGAGCGCCGTGCCGTACGCGCTGTCGGCCTCGTCCTTCTGGTTGAGCTTTTCCAAGAACATGCCCTTCAGGGTGTAGAACTCGGCCTTTTGCGGCGCGCTGAAGTAGTTGAGATTCGTATTGTTGATCACGTCCAGCCCGCTCGTCAGCTCCTCTGGGTTCTGGTAGTGGCACTTGGCCTGCTCTCTCAGCTTGAGGAAGGCCTCCTGGATCTCGATGTTAGGGAGCGTGTAGATGCGGCTCAGCTGACTGATGCAGACATCCGGCAGCGCGTGCTTCCTGGCGACGTGAGCAAAGCGGTTGATGATCCACGCTGTCTCGTGGTATCCCCGGTACGCAAACGAAACGCCCCCCGCATTCTGCGGCTGTGCCGGCACCAGCTGCAGGTACGTTCCGTTGATGAGCCCGAAAATGTGCTGCCTCCACGTAACCAGATCTTGCCATGCAACGATGTCGTCCCACGTGTTCGGAAGTCTGTCCCTCCACGACCCGAGCAGCAGCTTCAGCTCGCCCGACTTCACGTCAAGATTGTTGGCGTTTGTGCTGTTCAGGCTTTGAGAGATGACGCTGGCGTCATGGAGCTCAACGAGCTGCTGGAAGTTCTGGAGGACTGGGATGTGAGCCGCGGTGAGTCGCCTCGGTAGCTGATGCCACTTTCTAATGGACAGCTGTATGGCCTCGTCGACCACCCGGTTGAAGTCGGGCATGTTCTCCTGTTTGTTGTGCAGCTTGAGAAGGGACATGAACGCCTGGAAGAAGGACCTCCTTGGCGTTGGCGCGTCCATGACACCCTTGATGAGCGTATCCAGCTGATCGCGGTTCTCCTGGTTCTGCCAGTACTCCGGGTTCCGCCACGCACACTCCAAAAGCAGATCCTGGAAGTTCTCGTGCTTGGCAAAATCCTGGAGGACCTCCCACTGCTGGAGCTTCTGCGCGCAGAGCACCCAATGGTCTTCCCAGAGCATGTACTCGGACTCGGAGAATGGAATCACGCCGGTCCTAGCCTTGATCTGAGCCGTTTCGTACATACGTTGGGCCTTCTCCCACATGCCGTGTTGCTCGTAGGACAGGGCGGCGTTCGTCTCCACGAACTGGCAACGGCGGCGCCATGTCCCGTAGAACAAATCATCTTCGCCAAGAGACGCGTAGAGATCGACCAGGGCGTCCAGATTGCTTTCCCGCACGGTTGCAGAGTCGATCTCCGGCTTGAGAGCCGAGTTCTCCAGCTGATAGAGCGCCGTGTACCACGCGCCGTATGTCTTGGCTTCGAACTTGAGAACATGCGGCGGGATTTTGCAGTGCGGCCACGTCTTGACGGCGCCTGCCAGCAGCGACTGGATCACATTCGGCCGCTTGTCCATCTGGCGCGAGTGGTAATCCTTGGTGAGCAGGGCGACCAGGCCACGCTCGAGATCGGCCCTGTCCTCCTTGGCCGTAGCAGACCAGAACATCGGGAAGAGCGTGACCCAAAGCTGGTTCGCGAAGCTGGGGTCGATGTGCTGCAGCTGAGTCAGGGGATCAAGAATGTCCCGGACCCTGATGTCGCCGAGGTCGGTCACAAAGCGCCGATGGTTTGCCATGAAGGACTCGTACTTGTCATCGCTTATGGTCGTCGGCTCGCGGTTATCCTTGGCGTAGGTGCCAAAGAGTTGAGAGAGCTGCGGTGTCCGGAAGTCATCTTGGTGAAGCTGGATGACGGGGTTCATGTCCACACCGCCTAGGAGGAGCTGGGACGCCTGCGCGAGCCAGTATGAGTCTGCCAACGTGTCCCAATTCTGTGACAGGATGACGTAGGCCAACCGGGCGCTTGCCGTCTTGGAGAGGCACTTGTCGAAGATGGTCATGAACTTGTTGCGCATCTCGACATCTTGAGCCCGCGTGCCGATGAGGAAGGCGTGCTCCATGCGGACTGTCAGTTCCGTCCGAGTAATCTTGGGGTCCTCGTAGATGCGGAGAACAAGCTCGAGGAATTTCATGAGCATGGTCGGATCTTGGCGGTGCTCAAACGAGATCATCTTGTGCAGCACCGCCGTCTTCTCCTTCAGCGTGGGCCACGTGCCTTCAGAGCGGAAGACCCAAGCCTCCACCATCTCGAGGATCTTCTCACAGAGAGCCACATGCAGAGACTTCTCCACGATGGTTGCCAGGACGCTGAGGAAGGGGCGCCTGTTGTCGCCAAGGATCTCCATGCGCATTGAGGTGACCTCGACCGCCTTGAGGATCAAGCCCGTCTGGATCTCGAGGTCATAGGCATTCATCTCGGTCGGCGCATTCGGGTCTTGCTGCGGCCGAATGCCACTGGCCTGATGCGCCAATGCCGCGTAGTGGGAGACGTGGTCCCGGGCAAGCTTCGACTGCAGCGACTTCATGATGGCGGGTATGTGCTGGTCAATGGTGGACGGCTTGCGGCATCCAAGCGACCACAGAATGTTGATGCCCGAGACGTAATTCGATGCGGCCATGCTCTCCGTGGCGATGCCCGACAGGAAGGCAACGACCTCCGAGGTTTGCGCTTCCGACTCCCCATCGGCATCGGCATCCTCCATCGGCACGTCCTCAGGAACAGCGTCCAGGATGCGTCTGACAATCGGCTTGATTTCCCGGTCACCGTCGTGTGCCATGTGCAGGCAGTCTTGGACCTCGGGATGCTCCGACTTCAAGCACTTCTCCAAGATCTTTTGCACGTGGGTCATGTTCTTGAGGATCCACTCGTCAGACTTGAAGTTGAGGATGATGCGGACCACCTGCAAGGTGTTGATGATGTTGGTGATGTACTTGTCGTCGGCCTTGTCGGTGTCCGAAGGATCAGCTGCGAGAAGGGCTGCCGACTTGTCGCTGGCCAAAACCACGTCGGTGACATTGGGGAACAGATCCACGTCCAAGTCGCCCCAGTATTGCGGCTGGAGGAGATTGTACAACAAAGTCATGGCCTTCTTGCAGAGCTCCGTCGTTGGCGAAGGCAGCACTGGCGCAGCAGGATCGCGTGGCTTGGCGGAGGGGAGCTGGTACCGCTCGTTCAGTTGGGCGATGAACTCAACCAGGTACTTGACCATTTTCTGGCGGCCCAGCGGAGGAATCTGGAAATCTGCCTTCTCCGGCTGTCGCACTGCCGAAGGGGAGGCTGCCTGGGGGTCCTCCAGTTTCCGCTTCTTGGTGTTGGGCGACTCGGAGACACCGCGGAGGGGCTCGCTCATTTTGCCCTCCACGCGTCGCTCCTCCCACTGCCAGATCAACCACATCATGTTGAGGGCGAGCTTGCGGCTCTCGTTGGACGGATTAGGCGGCGATGCCACTTTGCGGAGGCACTGGATGATCAACATGGCGAACTTGTCCCGCGTGTGGTAGAACAAGTCCGGGTGCCGCACGAGGAAGTGGAAGATGCACGTCATCTGCTGCACATTCTGGCTTTCCTCGGCGAGGATGCGGCGCGGCGCGACTGCCCAGACGGGGTTGCGGTCAATCAGTGCCGTGTTACACCTCTTAGGCATAACCGGAGCCATCAGTTCCAGAGCTTGGGTGACGAGCGCCCGGCCCTCATTCTGGTTCGTTTTCAGGAGGGAGAAGTAGATCTGGGTGACGATCTTGGCCGGAGTCTCGTAGTGGGCGATGAAGTATCCGATCACCACATACGCCGCATGCTTGTTGATGACGTCGTCCAGACGAATGTAGGTCCAGCCGAACTTGATGAAGTCCTTCCGAGCATCTTGCAGGATGGCATGGTGGTACTTGACAATCATGGCCGAGAGCTGAAGCACCTCCATGCGGGTGTGGTCGATCCGCGGCTGCAAGAGGTCCTCCTGTGGGTCGGGCAGGTTGACCTTCCAGATCTTGGTGTTGATCGAGTCGATGATCGTCTTGTCGAGGAATCGTGGGCCCCTGCTCGGCTCGCCGCGATTCCAGTGCCGCATCACGTCCATGGCGACGATGGGATTCACGACGTTGTGAAGTAAATACCACTTGGTCCGCTGTGACGCACTCCTCCCCGCGTAGATCTCAAGACAGCGGAGCACAGCGGTCCTCCAGAACTCAATCGAGTCGCTACAGACGATGTGCTTGTAGATATGAGAGAGCAAAGCCGGTGTCTCGCGGAAGTCATCTGCTGTGATGGACTCGACGAGGCCAAAGAGCGAATCCAGGTCCTTAGGATTCCGCGCCAGAGCCTTGCTCAGTATGGCCATGAGCTGTTCAGAGGCCTGGTCGGCCGGGAGCCGGAGACTCGGCGCCAACGCGTTCTTCTTCAGGTCCCGCTCGAGGTCCTTCCCGACCTGCTTCAACCATTCAATGTGCTCCTTGTTGTCCAACCAAGACAGGGTATTGGGGAACTGGCAGAGGGCGTCCAGCATATTGATGGCGTTGATGATGGCATTGAACTTGGTCTCCTTGCCTTGGCTCATGATGTTGTTGCACGTCTTGATGATGACCTCGACGTTCGCGGCACCGTAGTCTCGGAGCACTTGGCTGTCTGGGTGCTGCAGCACCTGGGACAGGAACCGGCCGTACCTGAGCTCTTCAAGTTTGCCCAGGGTGAACGCCCAAACGTCGGATGGGTACTTGTTGAGATACTTGTACAGGGGCAGGCGGAACGGGCTGTGATGCGTCCTGCGCAGTTTCTCCTCGAGATCCAGAACATTGTCAATGACCCGCTCCTTGAACTGCTTAGCAGCGTCAGGGAGGAGATGGAAAATGTTGAAGACGGCGGCGATCACTTTCAAGGAGTTGTGCTGCTCGAAGAAGGTGAATGAGACCTGCTGGAGGAAGCTGGGCTCTGCGATTTGCTTGACGTGGTCGAGGAGGCGCGATCCGATCTCTACCTTGAAGTAGGTCGTCAGCAGTCGTAGTAGCCGGCCGAGGTTGTCCAAGCTGTGAACCGTCAGGCGTTTGGCATCCTGCAGACTGGCCAGCACAGGGCGGAGACCGGACTGAAGCAGATCCTTGGGCAGTTTGCTGGTATGCTGCAGGACTGATTTCAGCGCGTCGTTGGCTGCGTCGATGGTCGGCGGAGAGTCGGAGTACAGGCATTTGAAGAAGACCGAGACAACCTTGATCCTTGTTGGATTGTTGACACCGCTCCCGAACTCGTCAAAGCTCATCGCGCTGCTGAGGAGCTTGATACAAGAAACGCGGAGGTTCACGATGTTTTCGTGGGTCCTGAACTCGGCGTTCTTCCCCGCCAGAGACTCGTCGCTCGCATCGGCCAATGCCATCGACTCCATAAGCAGCCGGTTCAGGTTCTCATCGAAAGCGACAAAGTCGCGTTTCAACGACATGTAGTATGTGACGGCATCGATGAAGCCGATCTGAATGGCGAAAGGCAAAGCCCGCAGTGGCTTCGCGTAGATGGGTTGTAGTAGGTGCTTGCGATGGGGCTCGAGCAGCTCCCAGACCTCGGCGCCACCTGCCTTGGCGATCAACTCCAGGGATCTCCTCGCCGTGTCTCGAACATGCCGGTTCATGTGAGAAAGCTCCCCATTGAGCATCATGACGATTTGGGCGACCCGAGAGTGTTTCGGGGGGGGCTGTGGCGGTTGCGGTGCCGCTGAGGGTGGAGCAGGCATGCAGTCCACCTTTTTGATGTTCTTGGTGAGTCTGGTCAGGAGAATCTCGAGTGTGACCTGTGCCGACCTCCTCGTCTTTTCGGGCAGGTCCTGGGGCATGTCCTTGATGACATACATGAGAGCACGGACGAACTCGATCTGTTTCGCCGCCACCCAGAGGTCGCCAAGCTCGATGTCGGTCAGGAGAGCCTTGATCCCCAGAGTTCCGCCCGTTTTGGTGAACCATTCCTCTTCATAGCAGCCGTGGCAGAAAGTGGAAGCCAGGCTGTTGAAGAAGGTCAGGCGAGCGATGTGCGCGGGTGATCCGAAGATGGTGACGGCCGAGTTGTACATCTCTTTCATCAAACGCTCAGCTGCGTCGCGGATGTCTGGGTTCTCAGAGGCCAGGGACTCGAGGATGGCATCAGAAAGGACCCTGCTCTCGAGAAAAAGAGGACCATCGCCCGCCTTTGTGTCGAAGGGGGTGAAGGCTCTCTTCATGTCGACCAGCGCGCGCCCCACCTCGATGATGGTGAAGTGGCGAGCGAGATTGAGGAGCAGCGCATCCACCTCGGCCTTGAAATCGGGGATTGACTGAGTGAACATGAGGGCCTTGATCAACCGTTTTAGAAGTTGTTCCTCGTCATCCTTCTTGGCTGTTGACCGCTCGCGGTCGGAGGTCTCAAAAATGGAGACGTTGAGAGCCTTGTTGCGGTTGATGAGATCCTGGACCTGGAGGCGAACAAGGCGGGGGAGATCGTCCGGCAGGCTGTCAAAACCGACCCGCAACTTGACTTGAGCAATGATCAGTTGCAGGGCCTGCCTCTTGTAATAAGGATCGTATTGCTTCGATGGCGATGGTGACGGGCCCTTGACAGGCTTCGGCACTTCCATCAGCTTTTGTATGGCCAGCTCGATGCCGAGATGCGCCGGGAAGGCCCTGTCCCGCTTCGACCCGACAAGCCGAACGTCGAAGCTCGAACGATCGTCGACGTATTGTTGGAAGGTGACGGGCAGGGCATCCGTCATGAACTTCCGGTTCCGCCCGCCCAGTTTTCCGAGAATTCGGAGTGTAGTGTGGGCGTGGAAATGGCTGTATGGGTGAGGTTTCAAATGATCAAAGAGAGCCGTCATGAGTTCGTCGATGACGGGGGCCATGATGGGATCCAGGTAGTCGGCGGTGAGATTATCAACACACAGTTCGAGAGTACGAAGCCCCTGGCCGACCAGATCTGTGCCAGCACGCAATGCGACCACCAATGGACGCATGAGGAAGCTGAGATGCGGCAGAAGGTTGCTGAGCCGGGCCGGCACTGTGAGGCAGAGCTCCACGTAGAGATCCCGCTCGGCAGGCTTGCGAGCTGCCAAGAGAAGGTTGTTGAGGACGTCGAGCAGCATCTCCAAGAGCGGCAGGATCTGTTTGTAGAGATGCTCGAACTTCCCGCCCCCTATGCTCCTGAACAGGGATCTGAGCAGGAGAAAGTAGTTCATCGGCTCCTCTGCCTTGGTCGACAGCTCGATGGACTTGGTGACGATGTCGACGACGTGCGGCAGAAGCACCTGCTCGTTCTGAGATGCGAAGAGGGTAACAGCCATGAAGGCTAGCTTGAAGAGGCGGAGGAGGATGGACGACTTCTTGATGTCGGCCGAGCCGACATCCTCGATGCGCTCCATCAAGAAGCGCAGCAGCATGCCGCAAAAGCTGGGCGAGGTTGCCTCGCTGGCAAGGAAAAACTGGGGTATATGAAGGAGGGCGGTATGCTCATGAATCATGTCGTAAAGTCGTGGGATCTCCTGCTGGAAGACCTCGTGGAATGTGGCAGGGTCAATGCAGTGGAAGACGGTCGCAAAAGTCTCGAGAAGCTCCTTCTCCTCCTTGCTGCTCGAAATCATGTAGAAGTTTGCCATGTATTCGACGGGCGAGCTGTACGGCGACTCGGCTGCCGGCTTCTCTATCTCATAGTACCGGAACACGTAGGCACCTTCGCGAAATAGCTTGACGATGACCTTGACTTCCTCAGCCGTGAAGCCGTAGGCCACATCAGTCCAGTGGGCGGGCGCGCTGGTCAAATCCACGGCGCCCGGCTGGTTGCAGCTCTTGAGCTGGTAGAATGTGTTCTTCAGGCCGTTCATCAGATTGCGGAAGAGGAACTTGTTGTCGACGACCGGATCGGCGGCGCGATCCCGGGGATTGGACGCCTTGATCGGCATGGCACTGAAGATGTCGACCTCGTCCCATTCCGGCGGGTGCTCCTTGTCAGGGAGATAGGTCTCGGGGGCGTTCTCGGCCGCCTGCTGCGCATATTGCCTGGAGAGCTTGACCGCGTTTGGATATTGCCTGTTCATGGCGGCAAACTTGTCGGCGATGGCGTTGAGGATCATGATGAGATAGTGCCGCGCATCAACCTTGTTTGGCATCCGGGCGATAAACTCGGCCATGTTGAGAAGGAGCTTCGCACTCATGGTTTGGAAGCTGGTCCCCGGGAAGTTGTCCTGCAGGTTTCGCGTGTAAACCTCAACCGTCTTGCGGATCTGCGCGGGCGAGAGATTCTCGCGGACATGGTGAATGAGATCGGCCAGCATGCTGTACGCAAGGGGCCGCATGGTCTCATGAACCGTCAGGCCGTCCCCAATCAGGGTCCTCTCGTCCAACAAGTCGTCAATTTTGGGAAGAAAGATTTTCCTGAAATTGAAGTTGATAATGTGCCGGATAGCCACAAGCAGCTCCTTTCGGGCCCCCGACTTCTCCCTGGGGCAGTCCTTGAGGAGGCGGACAGTGATCTCTGGGAGAGAGGGCAGGAAGTCTGTCAGTTGGCCAGAGTATTGCCGTAGCAGGTAGGCCAGGAAGCTCATGGTCTTAACCTGGGCGGTGATGAATTCCCCAAACGCAGCTCGGTTCTTGATGTTAGGGCTGACGCCGGTGTGGATGGTTCCACGAGCAGCGGCGTCCTTGTGCGCCTGGTCCTGGGCCCTGGCTTGGCAGAGCAGCGCCTGCTTGATCAACGGCACGAACGCCTTGACATTCTGCGCAACTGAAGACCGGTAGACCTGGAATATCGAGACGACAATGATCGGGCACTCGGCCAAGACCTTGAACGACTGCATCCCCCGCAGCAGGGTGCGATTCGACTGCTGGCTAACGTCGACGCTGAAATCGGGGGCTCCTGCGGCAACTGGTGACGCCGGCCTCGGGGATTGCTGGTGCGGTGGGAAGGCAGTCTGCGTGCTGCCTGGTGTGGAGGGCGGTCCTGGTGCGGCGGTCGAGGAGGTGTTGTCCAGCTGCTCGCGGACGACCCTGTCGAGTTGCTCAAACAGCTCCTGGATCAAGGACAGGAAGGCCTGGACCTTGTTGCCCATGATCTTGTGCTGGTGCCGCATGATGTCGGACGTGATCTTGACGCATAGTACGGCATTGTCTTCGTTGTCGTTGCGGACCAGCTGCATCAAGAGGTCCACAACCTCCTCGGCGTACGGCTCGAACGGGTCGGGCGGGGACTGCGACGTGGGTAACCGGTGGAAGATCTCGAGTACGCAGTTTCGCAGCTTCTGCGCGTTCATTTGGTCGGGCGGGGAGGTCTGGAGAACGCATGGCTGGCGGAGGATGTTGACGAAGGTCGGCATTAGTCGCTTGAGGAAGATCGGGTAGCCGGGGCCACTGGTGTAGTGATCGAGACTGTCGCGCAGGGCAGACGCCGCCTCGACCTTGAGCCGAGGCTCTACAATTCATACATCGGTTAGTCTAGAGAACGGGCCTGCAGCTGCAGCATCGGCGTCGAGAATCGGAAGCGGGGGGTTGGAAACATACCAGTCTCCGGGACACTCAGCTTCCTGACCACATCCTCGATAAGACTGCTCGCCATGATTGCGACATCCACCCTTGCGGGCGGTATGGCGACAGCTTAGCTCGCCCCTGCCGATATCGTGGACTCGCAGGCGTCAAACCAGGCTGCGGTGGGGTTCTTGTGTTGTGTGTAGCTGGAAATGCTGTGGTGGTGCATCCGAGCTGTTGATGTCGAGAGCGAGCTTTCGGATCCGCAGTCGATGATGGCCCCACAGAGTTGATGGTTCGTGACGGGCAGAGATGGCGAGGGATATTAGAAGTCGGTTTGGTTGGTTCAAGTCGCTTTAGGGAGAAGGGAGTTTCTCTGCTGCAGCCTGCACGAGGGGGATGCAGGAATGCGTCGATAAGGCAGGTTGAACAGTTCAATGTTCACTGACTGGGCAAGGCAAGGCTGCGCTCCACGCTGCGCGTTGATCGAAAAATCCCAGGAAGCGCGAAAGCTGGGGGGATGCCGCCGCCAAATCAAAGGGCGCTAGGCATGCAACATTAATATTCCGGCGCTAGCGCATGGTAAACAGCCACGCGATTGGTTACCTGTCATCAACGACAAGGGTCTGCTTATCCGGACAGTGCAGTTCAAGAATGATACGTACACCCTCCTCGGTGCCTTTATCTTTAGGATACCATCTCAGGCCCCGGCTCTTGTGACCCCTGAACAGCAATGCCAACAAGACTTTCACAAAGCAATACGCACATCAGACTGCAACGCGTGTGTTCAAATGAATGTATTCTATGTTCTTTAAGGAATGACTGTCCTCAACCACCACCCACTCTAGCCTCTACCCAGGCTTTAAGGAAGGAATGTCCAGCTCGAAAGCTGCTCCGCCGTCTATCTGAAATCTAGTCCAGAACGAATGACCTTGTTTGCCCAAGCGAATGTGTCCATCAATTGTTGTGCTCATGAAGTGCCTGAACGAGTGACCCGACCCCTGTTGATGCATTGAGCCGACCATGTTGGAATGTAACGAATGTAGTCCTCGGACACGCGAGATGCCCGGGGGTGTTCTCTCATGCGCTCTGTAGTGCGGGAGGAGAGACTGCAGCCTTTCGTTTAGGCGCGAAGTACAGCGCGGCGGCCACGGACAGCAGGCGTGGCGGCGGCACCGGCACCGGCAGCGGGGGTAGCAGAACCAGAGGCGGAGCCGGAGCCGGAGCCACCGGCCTTGCACTCGCCGGTCGGGGGGGCCATGTTTCCGCCGTTGTTCTCAACCGACTTGCCAGGGTTGGGGAACTGGATATCGGTGCTATCGGCAGTTTTGCATGTGCCGGCCTGGGGGATGTTGGCAATCATCATGTCGGGCAGCGAAGCCAGAGCCGACTCGCTGCCACCGCTGCCGGAAATCTCGACAGGCGCGCAGCTCATGTAGAACTCGCGGTTGCCAATCTTGTTGAACCACGTCCAGGCGAGGGTGGCCTTGCCACTGGGGATGTCGTCGGGGATGGTAAAGTCGTACGTGTCCGGGCTGACGGCGAATTCGTTGGCGGGTTCGATGTTCCCCTTTTGGTTTCTAGCAGGGCAGCCACCCTGAATCGAGTGGATGACCTTGAAGGAGCTCGACGCGTTGGGCACCTCATCGTAGGTGATGGAGATCTGGCAGGAGCCACCGCCATGCACGGCGGTGCCAGTGAAGCCCAGCTGCTGCTTGGAGCCCTTCTCCATCTTGGTCGGAGTTCCCTTGAAGGGGCCCTTGTCGGTATGGCACGGGTAGTTGGTGCCATCTGCGAGGATCGGGGCGTTCACCTTCTCAAGGCCCTCGAAGGGGGTAGGGAGCCTCAGTTTCATGTGAGCCTCGGAGAGGCTGACGAGAGCGGCGACAACGAAGGCCTGGGTGAAGATCATCTTGACTGATGTATTGGACTGGATGTCTTAAAGACTTGGTGCTAGTTCGATACTAGAGTATCCAAAAAGGAATGTGGTACAGGCTCGGTCAACGAGGACTGCAATTAGAAAGGAGTGAAAAAGATATTGCACCAGGCAATTCAAGAAAGTAAAGCCTTAAAGGAAGGACTGGAGTGGTTGGTGAGTGAGTGTGAGGATGAGGAATCCAAAACCGAGAAGGCGGGCTCGACAGCTTCCTTATATCCTTTGACGGAGGTGGTTGTCGGCCTCCAAGATGGGGCGCGGGGACTGGCCCGTCCCCACCAGAGGTGAGGAAAAGCGGCGTGAAGCCGTTGGGGAAACATGTCTTCAGACACAGACGCCTCTGGCGGGCAGAAGCAAAACAGAATGCGCCGCAGAGGGATGCCGTAAAAGTCCCCTTGGACGGGGGAGCCTGCCGTGGGTTTCGGGGGTTGGCGCCGGCCCATCAAACGGGGCCGTCGTGTTGCGGCTACGCCCTTCAAAACGGGATTGGGCGGGACAGGTTGAAGCTCCTTCGGGGGTTGAGAAGGCAGGACGACGGCTTGTCAGATGATGGGTCCCTCGGCCAGGAGGACAAGGCGGGAGCTGGGACGGCTTGTAGCAGCTCATAGCCCCGACCGCATTCGGAGCTTTCGTGCAGCACGGGCCGGGGCCTCGGCGGGTTGGACAGGCTGTTCGAAACAATCGAGCTTCTCAGCAGAAGCGGCGAATCGACTTGGTCTGAGTGCCAGGATGGGTGCGGGCCGCCTCCACGCCTCATCCTTCGACAGTGGTCGTCTGGAATAGCGAGTCCCGCCAACAGCGGCCAACTGATCTGGCACGACTCCTGACCAAAGTAGTGCTGACGCAGTCGCGGCACGGCGGCCAATACGAGAGAGCCATTTGCGTTGATGCCGGCGGAGAGGGCCGGGCTTGTCGGCGGGTCTCTGGTACGAATGCGATGTGAGCTGCTAGTAAGGAGGATGTCAGATGCGCGCGCGGGTCGAGGGGCGGTTGGGGGCCAAGGCCGCGACAGGCACCAAACAGCAGCCCATTGCGCGCGACAAAGGCCGGCCGCGTGTTCGTCATGGTTGACGTTACAAGCCGCTTTCTTGTTTTACCCTTCATAAATACGATTGGACCGTCGTGGAGGCTTGGAGGAGGAGACTTCCAGGTTGCCAGCAAGACATGATGGAACGAAGTTGAAAGTTTGGGCCTTCGAAGTTGCAGTGTGCGACCCGTGGACGTGGAGTCGGGCATTGTGTGGGGACGGAAGATCGACGGGGCCAAGCCTTGGCGATCGCTCAACAAGGGCCCACCGTTCGCGCCTTTCCCCTTTTGGAACAGCAGCCTGCTGCCTTGTCAAGTGCCAAGCCGTCAAGGCGGGGCGAGGTTGCATCGTGCTCCACAAAGAACTTGAACTTGAAGCCGACGTCAGTTTCGCCAAACCAGAACCACTGAACCACTTCCATGTTTAATCTCTAGATTTTCAGCCCACCTCGATTCCAGATTTTACATTTTGGTCAACAGGGGACGGACTTTGCGAGTCGCCTCGCGGCCCGTCAGCACGCCAAACAGCCCCCAGTGCCGCAGCCACGGCCCCGCCGCCCAAACTGCCTGTCATCCATAATCCTTTGGAATTGTCGCAGGCTCGGACAGAGCCAACCCAACATACGTCCGCTAGGCGTATAGAAGCGGTGGTCCCTTTTTTCGGCCCCTCGCAAATGGCGGACTCGCTTGGGCTTTTCAGATTCCTTACCCACCTAACCAACCCACTCCCCACTCACAGCTTACCTACTTAGGTACCTACCAAGTAGGCCAAAAATAGTGTGCGAGCAGAGGCCACAGGGCCGAAACACCAAGCACCCGACGGCTTTTCAGCGTCCGATAAATTCACGCGACTACAGTCGGTGTCCCTAGGTACTTAACCTCAACCGTGACCTTGTCCTCCCCACCCTCGCCCTTCCACAACGGACTTCACTCAACAGCAAACCCGCACAGCCCCCTCAGAAAGACCTTTTAACACCCACTTTATTGAACAGCACTTCGGCATGCAGTTCCTTCAGAAACCAGTACTTCAGCTCGACCGCAACGAGACTGTCCACGCCTGCAGAGTACACCGGCAAAGCAGGGTCGATATCCTGCTCGGCGATGAACAGCACCTTTGACAGCTTGCAGATGAGGCCCATCTCCACGAGCTGAGCCGCCGCTAGGCCACGCGCCTGTCGGTGGCGGGCGAGTGCGTCTTGGTATGTTGCTCTGTCCGTTGTTGCCGATGACGCCGCCGAGGGACGAGAGCAGGATGAAGAAGCTGAGGTCCGCGGGCAGCTGCGCGTGGAGATTCCAGGAAGCCTGCACCGTGGGCCGGAACGCCGTGTGCAAGACCGCATGTGTCATGTTTTCGAAAATGCTGTTGCGGAGCACCATGGCGGCTGGCTTGGATACAGCCCTTGATGGGCGGCATTCCCTCGCCGGCACAGTGAGAAAGAGCTGACCGAAGCGCCTCTGCGTCGCTAACATCGCATGCCGGAACGGCCATTGTGACGCCCAGCTTGCTAAGCTCGTTGACGAGACTCTGCGAAGCGGGCGCACTCAGTCCAGAGCGGGACAGTAGGATCAGGTATCGTGGCCCGTGCGAGGCCATCCAGCACGCGATGCTCCGCCCCAGCCCTCCCAAGCCGCCGGAAATGAGGTAGCTTGCGTTCGGATCAAAGTAGTAGTTATTCTTGAGCATGTGAACGACCTGTAACTGCTTTTTAGTGGTCTTCTAGGACCGGTTGTCAAGTAAACCTACCAGCACCATTGCGTCTCCTTTCATCTCAACCACCACCTTCCGGCCAACTTCCCACTCTGCAACCCACTGACGCGTCATGAATGATGTCTTTGAAGTTGAGGCCGGAGGCGTGGACTCGTACTTCGATTTCGAGCGGGGCGAGGGGGGTACCGTGGGCGGTGTCGTGGGCGGAGTCGAGTGGATAGGAGGTGAGTTGTCGTAGGGATACAATCTCACATGGTTGGGGAACACTCTGGGACAGAGTCCGGGCAACCGCGCGCTGGAGAGGCTGGTCGTCGTCCACAACAATCACAATCTTGACGTCTCTCCCATCCTGGCGGCGGTTCAGATCCGACATCGCTGGCTCCAGCCTGGCGACGCCATTGGTAACCGGAACAGCTTCGGACACAACAACACTGAACGAGTGTGTGCTCTTCGTATCCCCCATCACCACCTCTGCGCCCGAGAACCCCTGCTCCTTCAACAAGACATCCCGCCCTCAACCGACAACAACGGACCCCATTCTCTCCCGTCCTCGCCTCCCAACCATCACCCCGGCAACGTGCCAAACACAAACGTAATTCTGGCACTCTGCAGATGCGTCATCTCAAACAATACCAACTGCCCCCCTCCCGCAACAACCTCCTCACATTCCTCACCGTCGCCCCCAATCCCTCGTCGCATGCAACACATTCGCCGCAACGACAACATCATACTCCTCCTCCTCCTCCCCGCCAAACCCCTGACTTACCAAATCCCCCTCCACATCCAGCGTCCTAAACCTCAACCTCTCCCCACCACCAACCAACCCCTCAAACCTCCCTCCTCGCACTCTCAAAGAAAGCCGCCGAAATATCCGTATACACATACTCCTAACTCATGTCTACACGGCGTGGCAATCACCTGCGTCATCCACATTATCTACATGTATAACGCAAAGACCCGGCCAGGGACGATGCCATACCCACATCTCCCGCTTGATCATAGACTTACCGGTTATAGTCAACTTGTACCAAGGCATGCTCTGGTCGAGGATCGAGATGGGCGTTGCCATCCTCTGCAGCTGTCTCCCCACCCTGACATGGAGCGTGTCATGTACTAGCAACGGATGACTCCGAGTGCCCTTCAGACAAACATGTATGATTCCAAGTTGTGTACGGCCGCTGCTTTTCATACCCGAGCAACAATTTGGTTGGAGTTTGGGATCTAGACTTCCTCCTATATCATTGTAGATACAAGTATCGCAGACCGAAAGCTCTATGAATGATCAATAGTTCGTGGGTTACAAACAGCAGGCCATTGTCCGTTACAGTCTTGTTCCGTCATCTGCGGTTGGCAGTACCAGTGTCGCCCTCATGCCATTCAGCGCCTTGCATAAATCACTGAATACAGCACATCAATGTGTCAGGGGATATAAAACCAGCCACCACCTTCCTGTTGTGGTCGCGGCATCTCCCGTTTACTTTCTTTGACCAACAGCAGCCCCTTGTTTTTCACCCAACTGCATGACATCGCTTTACTTTCACCCACAACCAACATTCAACCCAACAATTTAAATTTTAAACCATGGCCGATAGCACACTCTGGACCCGTCAGCCGGGCTTTTCCATCTACACCACCTACACCATCATCAAAGCCCTCATCAAGCTCCCCTGCCTGATGCTCCTCTACACCGTCCCCCATTTCCGCCCCCTCCGCGCATGGACCTACCAACAAGCCTTTGCCCGCGCCCTGACGCGCCTCCTGTTCCAGTATGCCTCGGTCGTCGAATTCTCCCCCGCCCAGTCCCTCGACCCCGGCAAAGAAAAGGACCGGTTCGTAGTCATCGAGCCGTTCACCAACCCCGATGAGAACGACCCCCAGTCAAAATCAATCTACACCGGCATCGCCAAGCCCTCCAGTACTCCCAACGGCATCAGCCCAGCCACAATAGGCGGCACCTGGTTCCCGGCGGCCCCCATCACCCCAGCCTCACCCCCACCCGCCGGCGCATCTTCCTCCACTTCCACGGCGGCGCCTACGTCCTCTTCGACTGCCGCGACCGCGACATGGCCTTTGGCGCCTCGCTCCTCTTGCAAGCCTCGGCGTCTGCCGACTCGGGTGCAGGTGCAGGTGTGGGCGCAGCGGCGGTATTCTGCCCGTAATACCGCCTCGCCTCGCACTCCCATCTACACCGTGACTCCGGCGGCGGCCGCTTCCCCGCCGCCCTACAAGACGCCATCACAGCCTACGCACACCTCGTCCTCCGCCTGAAAGTGGACGCGCGGGATGTGATTTTGTCGGGGGACTCGGCGGGCGGGAATTTGGCGCTCGCGCTGCTGCGGTATTTGGAGGAGGAGACTAAAGTGTTGCCGCTGCCGGGGGGCGTGGTGCTCTGGAGTCCGTGGACGGATTTGAGTGTCGACCCCGAGGAGTTGAGGGCGAGAGCGGAGGATCGGTTGGATATTGTGCCTGTTCGGGTGGTGGAGTGGGGGTTGAGGGTGTTTTTGCCTGAGGGGATTACTCTTGACCAAGACTGTGAGGGTGGGAAGGGGGTGTGCGAGAATGCATATATTTCGCCGGTGACGAGGGGGATTGAGACAGAGGTGCCGGTTTGGGTGCAGGTTGGGGGGAAGGAGATTATCAGGGAGGATATCTTGCGGTGGGTGGAGGTGCAGAGGCGGGCGGGAGGGAGGTTGAGGGTGTATGAGATTGCGAATGCGCCGCATGATATGTTTATGGCGGGGGAGGGGTTGGGATTTGTGAGGGAGTCGAGGGAGGCGGCCGAGGATGCGATTCGGTTTTTGGATGGGCGTGAGTAGAAGTATCATGATAGTGATTCTGTCTTATCAAGATAATGTGGAATTTCCTAAGTGTTGATCATTACTAGTAGGCTTGGGTGTGAAGCAGCTTGGATGTGAAGTACAGGTTGGATGTGAGAACTAAGGAACTGAGCATGAACCATCCCCCATCCACCGGCAGAGCCACGTCCGTCACCCAGCTGGCTTTGTCACTTGCCAGCCAAACAGCCGCGTTGGCCGCCGGTCTTATGGATCAGAATGGCGCGAGGGCCCCCTGATAGGAGCAAACTTCATTTAAACTGAGAGCGTGAAGGTTTTAAAACCGAAGCCGTATTGGAAGGATCGTAGATGGACGTGTAGAATATCCCGGAGCGCTCTCATTGATTATCCCAGGTATGGGGGCCTGAATGTGACTACCGCATGCACATTGGTCCAGGCATGACGAAGAACTTGAACATCACCCAAGAGGCAGTCTCCTAGACAGGATCAAGTTGTCTATTTCAAAGGCGTATGCCGCATCACTACAGTCTAAACACCTGACGCTGCTTCAAGACTCGCCATCCACCTTTGCCGGGTTGTTCGGGTCGCAGTCTAGGACAAGTTAGCCGGTGTCGATATTGTTTTCTCCTCGTTCTTTGTTTGCTTACCCTCAAAAACATAACCAGCCCGGGTCCAATGTCTCATCTTGTCGCGGCGGAACTCTTCCAGATCCCTAGACAGCCAGCCACTTGTTAGTTTGCTATTCCAAGTCCCCTTCAAAATGAAAAAGCAAAAGAAAAAAAAAGAGAAAAAAAAAAAGAAATAGAGGACGGAATCTATAACCGTAGAGGCAGGGCTACTTACCACTCCTTATCCTCAAGCTCCCGCTTATCCAGGTACACATACACCTCGGCGGTCCGCTCGGCGCCCTCGACGTTGCCCTCGCCCTTGAGGTTGCCGACCTTGTCGAGCAGCTTCACGGTGACGGTCTTGCGCACGTACTGGCCGCCCTCAAAGTAGTCCAGCTTAGCCATGTTGGCTTTGGTGAGCCCCGTGGCAAAGGTGCCGAAGACGTCGTGGTCCTTGTCCGGGATGATGCCCGGGTAGTCGGCGTACTTGACGCGGCGGCGGCAGTAGCCGTGCAGGATGGCGGGCAGGAAGGTGTGCAGCTTGGCGATGGACGCCGGGACGTCCTGGGCGCCGTAGCAGACCGAGTAGAAGACGTCGGGGACCATCTGTGGTGGGGAGTTGATTAGCGGCGTCTCGTTTGAAACCAATGGACATCTCATACCAGTGTCCCTGTCACCTAATGTTAGCGATGGTGTCTAGGTAGCTAAGAAGTAAAATTGGCGCTTGACTTACCATAAAAGAAGGCGCAGCGCGTGCCATCGTCGCTCTGAACGCTGTTTTGAACGGCCATCTTGTGTCGCTGGCAAGAGGTGATAGCACTTGCAGTAGACGTGCCGAATCGCAGTAAAAGGGAGCGGGGAACTGCTGTTGACTTGGGGATGGAAAATGGGGAAGTTGATGGCCGGGATGCTTGAGGAGTTGAGTTGAGAGGTTTTAGCAGTACTCAAGGTCTGTCTGAGTCAAGAAATGTTTGATACCCAACTGAAGTTTGCCGGATGAGTCTTATCGTTGCCTGGCGCTGGTCCGTTTGTTGGTTGTTGGTCCAGGGCGACGCCAAGCAATCAATCAAGTGGACAATGGGGGGACTCAGAGAGGCACAGGTTGGCCCGGCCCGCAGTTGTCCATCCTTTGTTTCCAACAAAAGGCACCCGAAACAATGCGGAGACGGGAGAGTGGCAATTTGAGATGGTTCGTGAATTGGCCATTGTAGGCCATCTATATATGGAAGAAAGCCAGGAAGACAGTTGATTAGGTATGCTCTCAAGTTCCTCTCACGTTTCGTCTCAATGGCATTATCTCCTAGCAAATCGTTAACCCCTGAGAAGGCGGAATGCTTACATCTGTCTCACCTAGGCACTTACAAGGCGTGAAAAAGGTGTTGAAAGACAGAAAAACTCATGGAATATGTCAAGTAAGCCTGTAATGCTCAAACCTACTGGGCTATCATGTCAATCACAATGTCTATTATCGCGCTCATTGTTAGTGTCAAGTTAGGTGTTTCGGAGGCCCGATGCAGCTTCCCGCGGTCTCCACTTGCAACCACATCCACATCCCCATCTGCAAACGCTCTTTCCACTCACAATCACTCATCCAATTCGCTGCAGTCTCCCCCAACTGTCGACACTCCTTTCCAGGTTGCCCATCTCATCAAATCTACCCCTGAAAATGTCCGAAGCCCTCGTCGACGAAATAGAAGCCATCAACTCCATCTACGGCGACGACACGCTCACCCCCTCGACCCAGGACCAGGACCCGTCCATCTTCATCCTCACCCTCCCGGGCGACACTGCTTCTTTGCGCCTCCAGTTCCCGCAAACATACCCCGATGTCCCCCCTACCGTCCTAGGAACCCACAGTACCGGCGCCGCAGGGAAACGGGGTGCCGCGGCCCGCGACCTGACCCTCTTCCGGGATGCAGTCAGCGAGGTGTACGAGCCGGGGCAGGTATGCCTGTTTGACGCCATAGAAAAGGTGCAGGAGTTACTCGCGGCCGTGAAGGAGGGCGAGGAAGAGGAAGATGACGAGGCGGTCTCGCCTCATGCGGGGGATGTCCCCGACGCAACCCCCACCGCACCCCCAACCGAACCCAGCGCCGGTGGTGACCTCGGCCCGCCACCCCCATGGACCCTCTCGGCCCCCTTTATAGAAAACAAATCCACCTTCATCGCCCGCTGCGCGCCCGTCACCACCCCGGCCCAAGCCGCCGCCTTCCTCGCGCACCTGCTCGCCTCGGACAAGCGCGTGCGGACGGCGACGCACAACATCACGGCGTGGCGCGTCCGCGGGCCCAACGGGACGAGCTTCCAGGACTGCGATGACGACGGGGAGACGGCCGCCGGCGGGCGGCTGCTGCATCTCATGCAGCTTATGGACCTGTGGGACACCATGGTCGTCGTGACGCGCTGGTACGGCGGGCAGAAGCTGGGGCCGCGGCGGTTCGCGCTCATCAACCAGACGGCGAGGGACGCGTTTGTGAGGGCGGGGCTGGTGCGGGAGGAGGTTGCCGCTGGGGGGAAAAGGAAAGGGGGGAGGTGATGGGGTGGTAGGGCGGTCTTCTGGGGCCGTGGGTTCGGAGATGAGAGGAGAGGGTTTGTGGTATTTACACTACATCGCGGAGGTTCTGATCGCAGCCCTGGAGCGGGCATATATATATCCTCGCCAACCCCCCAAACAAGCAAACAACAAACACCGCCTTCGAACACCCCACCCTTATCGAACGGCAACTCAACCCCTTTTAAACCCCAACGTCACCACCTTCAACCTCCCCCTCCCCCTCCTCCCTTGCCAACAAAGGCCTCAAAACCCCCAGCGCAACCCCGGCCTGCTCCCGCCCCAAAATCACTGCCCCGGCCCTCGCCGTAGACAAATACGACAACTCCCCCCCCTCCGCGACCCCTCCCTTCCGCATCTCCCTAACCAACCGCCCCGCCACGCCCGACACTATCCCGGTGGCCTCAAACGGCAGGTCAGCCAGATCCAGGAAAATCGGCACCAGCACGCTGCTGCTGTCCCTCTCGTCCAGCGGCCCGACCAAGGAGTCGCCGAAGAGGAAGAGGAGGGAGCGGTCGAGGAGTAAAGAGGGCGGGTCGTCGTGCGCGAGTGTCAGGCTGAGGAAGCGTGGGTGGGACGCTAGGGCTGTGACGAGGCTTGTGTAGAGCTTTGTGTCGATTGTGTTGATCCAGGAGGTTCTTTGGGAAGAGGAGGAGGAGGAGCCGCGGCGGGTGTTGTTGCTGGTGTGGGTGGTGGAGGGTGTGGTGGCGCCGCGGATGCCGCTGCATTGGACGAGGGTTAGGTTGGGTTCGATGTGCGGGGTGACGTTGCGCTTTTTGAGGAGGTCGAAGGTGCGCTGTTGGAGGTCCGAGACTGTGGAGTGGGTTGGGGACGGGGGGTCGTCGCTGGGGCCTGCTCTGGTGTGGTGGTTGAAGCCAAAGTCGAAGCCGTGGCGGTGGTTTGTTGCTGTGGGGGAGGGGTGGGCGGACACGAGACGCGACTGGTCGTCGTCGGAGAAGACAAAGTTTCGCGCGAGCAGGGTCTTGACGACCGCCTGCTGGTCCTTGGTCGGCACGAGGATGAAGTCGGAGTCTGGGCGGCGGTCAGGTATGCCATCCCCGTTTGGAAACTTCCAGGGCAGTAATGTCGAGCACACTTACAATACGTCGTAATAAAGAAAATTGGAATATCAGCCAGCGCCAGCGGCGACGTCAGATCCGCCACCCGCGACCCAGCGTCCATGCCCGTGCCGTACACGCTGAGAGCAGCGTATGTGTCCTTGGAGATGGCGACCATCGCGGCCTGGTCTGCGGGCAGCCGCTTGATGGCGGGCTCGAAGACGGATGCCGCCCAGGCCGAGTTGCAGACGATGGAGCACTCGATGGGCGTGACGCTTATGTTGAGGAAGCCATGGATGTGGTGGTCCTTGACGGTCAGGGCCGTGGTGGCGGCGCTCTGGCTGGGGTCCTGGCTGGGCGGAAGGAGGACTTGCAGGATGGGCTGGAGAAGGCTCGGGTAGAGGTCCAGGGGGATGTGGATCAGGCTTAGGGTGCCGTCCTGCAAATGGGGGCTGTTGTTAGTAAGGGAGGACAAAGGTATCGTGGTGACATGTGATGTCGTCGCTCGACAACGTCGGGGCGACGGGGAGGGACATGACTTACCAGAAACGACACCTGCGCAGTCATGGCTTTGTGAATCTGGCCTTGCGGTGATGAGGATTGCCCTCTATAACAGCCACTCAACGGTCAGGCATCCAGTGGATGTAAAAACGTCGAGTGTTAATGGCTGGGTGCCGTTGTTCTGTCGTACTGGGGAGGTGACGTTCAAGTGGCTGCGGCTCACTTCTTTGTTCTTCCGCACAATAGCAGAAAAATACCGAGAAGAGCAAGATTAGAACCCAGCAAGGAAAATGTGCAAAGTCAAAACACGACCAAGCCGCATCGACTCCGGTCAAGTTATCGGGGAACAAGCGGAGCCGTGACCGACAGTTATCAACGGGGCTCTTCAACCTCGACAGCCCCAGCAATAGGTAGAAGGAGCTGTACCTGTCGGTGAACTATGAAGATGCGAAGAGAGAGCAGCAGGCCGGTAAAGTGAGCAACAAGACTCAAGAGCGATGGGTCAGGTCTTATGACAACACAATATGATCAGGGCCATGTGAAGAGAGTTGTGACTTGTAAGATGTGAAGACCCTGCCGCTTCCGTTCTGTCTCCTTTGGGACTTGGAATCGATGTCACCAAAGGTGCCAGCTCAACGCCGAGCCAAATAATCTGGCAGCAGACTCGCTTTGTCTGGCGTGTTGGGGTCCTGTCCCAGTCCCAATGGTTGGCGATGATGCAGGGTGGGGAGCACAGCTGCGTCTTCGATGCACCTGCAGCTAAAAGGGTTCTCGCTCGAAGTTGTGAGAGATGATGTGGTTTCCCGGGGTCGTTCGAAGGGGGTGGAGGGGACACAAAGCACAAGACAATATCTCTGGAAGCAGGTATGGTAAGAGGGATAGGTAAGGAAATAGGAAGATAAGGGATGGGCCTTGATGGGCCCTGGAGGAGCTCCGTAGATAGGGGATGGTCCTTGCAGAGGATCGGATCGGGTCGCCCAAACCTTAGTGCAGCAGCTCCACTCTGGTGAAGATGGTGGGAGTGAAACAACCTGGAACTGCTCGCCCGCCGCCGGGGACCCGAGCTCTGGTAGTAATGTACTGTACTTGTACTTTCTTATGGACGGCAGTCTTCTGACCTCGCCATAAACCAAACGCGCGGCGCTCCCAAGGCACTGAGCTAGAGACTCTCAGGACTAGGTTGCAGCTAACCTGCAGATGGTGGGCTGGGACGTGGGGGTTATTCGTAGCACCATGTCAATGGCGAACAGGGGTAATACCGGCCAAGGAAGAGGTGTCTTGCGTGCTCTCCGGACTTCTGGAAGAGGGGAATGTCTTGAAACAAGCAAATGAGGATGAGAGCCGATGACACAATGAGACATGCATTGTCGGAGAACGAAGACAGGCGCTGGGGAGCATCAGATACACAGCAGAGAGGAAGAACATAAGGTTCCCTGCGGGCGGTTTTCCGCTAAAGCACCCCGCACCTGCATCTACACACAACCCCTCCCTCAAGCAGGTACTGAGCCAGACTCGGACAGCCGATAGCGTGTGGGCGACGACGCCACTGACTTGAATATAGATTCAGTGCGACACACCTGCTGGGATATCGGAAGAAAAGGGACCAGGCAGGGAGGCAGCCTGACAGACGGGCGAGGGGAACATGAGACACACCTTTCCCCATTCTTCAAGGCACATTTAACAAAGACATGGGGAAAGACAGGGGATGAATATGACAAGTTGTCCTCGACCAGTCTCGAAGCGGCCATCTTGCACCTTTCGGCATGGTGTTGGCATCGCAGATCGAGCAGTGCAGCTTTGCCCAGGATCGGCTGCGAGATGCAAAGCCAGACGTTGCTGAACATGTGTCGACCGAAATAGCGTGGAGGTTGCCTCGGCTTGGGTCGACTCGTGTATCGCTTCGCTATCTCGCTGCTTCTATGATTTGACAGCTCAGATGCCATATGCCGTGTCTCGAGAGGTGTTGGGTTGCGATAGACGCTCGACCCGAGAGCAGGTGTCGTGGATGGCTGCGTGTGGGGGACAGGTGCTGCTGTGCAAGGCGAGCGGCCCTCCCACCATTGAGAGAAGATCCGCCGCCGCTACCCGACTGCAACCAAGGGGGTTGGTGCAACTTCCGACAGCAACCATTCCCCGGCTGCCGCTCATTTCTTGATGCCGACAACGACCAGATTCCGGGGGCTCTCGCGGTAGTCGAAAACCGTCTCGACCCAGCAGTCGCGGACGATATCCGAGTGCTCGCGGAGAAACAGCCAACGGTCTGTCACGATGAGCGACTCCACGACGCAGGCGCTGAAAGCCATCAAGCTCCAGACAGCGCTCAGCTCTCGCTTCCGGGGCCGGAATGTCTCCTCGTACCGTGCAATCTCGTCGTCTGTGATATTACCCATCTTCTCCTTGATGGTTTGACTGTATTGGCTGAAATCGGAGTTGGTGGTCAACTTGGCGATCGCGCCGCGCACGTAGGCCTTGAAGGAGGTGTAGCACTGCTTGCGCAGCGACCCAATGACTACCGGGTTGGTGCTCGAGTTGAAGGGACTCTCCTTGTCAGACTCTTCGCCGTGATAGACTCGTGAGATGACTCCCCTGTCCAGGAAGATTTTCTGCAGGACGGCGCGGAAGAAGTGGCGGGTAAAGAAGGCATCGCTCTCCTCGTCGGTCCAATTTTGCGGTGCCTGGCATGCCATCATGCGGGCGGTGATGTTGAGTCGGATGCCGTCGCCTCCGTGGGTCGAAACCCGCTCACTCATCGGAAACCCTTGGGGATCTCGTCTCTCCGACTCCCTGGCAACCCGCGCGTTGATGGGTTGCAGACTTGGCCGGCTGAAAGGCGGCTTGTACGTCGGCGGGCCCAGCTTCTCAGTGAGGAGGTTGTAGCAGCAGCCGACAATGGCAACAGCCCGGATGCACGGGTTCAGGATCATGGAGCGGATGCCATAATGAGACAGGTTTCCACAGGAGTGGATGGAAATGGCCATCATGCGGAGGTCTTCCTGCCGGACTCCATCCTCTTGGCCGCGCAGCTGAGAGAGCACGTCTGTCAAGTCGGCGTGCTCCAGGCGGCCGACAACGTACTCGATAGTGCCTTTTCCCTCCTCGACGGCGTACGTTGCCTGCAGCTCCTTTCTAGATCTGAGGTCAATAGTGGTAATTTCCTCGTCGGGTACGCCAAGGTCCTTCGCGGCGCGCTTCAGCGCCTCCTCGTCGTTGTGCAGCGATGGATCTACGGCCTCGCGAATCCGGTGATAGAGCTTCTTGTTGCGCACGCGCTTCTCCCTCTCGGCCAGGCCGGACAGGATGTCGAGATCCTTGGCGCCGGCCATGTTGGCCTCCTTGCTCTCCACGGCAACAATGTGCTTGTTGTAAGGCGGGCTCGCCAGTGTGCGTCCGAGATAGTTTTGGCCGCTCCCAAAGTCTACAAAATGGGTAAACTCGGTGCCCGAGGCACGAGCAGCGTCCTCGGCCAGCCTGTCAATGTACCCGGCGAAGTGGGTGACCTCGTGGACTTTTTTGGTCTTCATCCCGAGCGCCACTTGCCGCGGGAGAACAGGCAGCTTCGGCCTGCTGGGGCAGAATGACCGGCGTAGAGAGAACTTTCTGATGTCCTTGACATACTGAAGAAGCGACTCGGGGGGCGCAACAGACCCAGGGGTGGGGGAAACTGAAGACAGGTCATCCCGCATCAAAAAGTCCAGGAGAACAACTGGTCTAGTCTGCACCAGATAGTCTTGCCAGTCTTTCGGCACGGCCGCGGCAAACAGGCCTGGCTCGGTGGTGAAGAAATCGAGAATGTGGACGCCGCCGCAGAGAAAGCGGAACAGGTCCGAGGTGGCCGCAAAATGCAGCAGGCTTTCCACATAGTCGTCTGTCGAGGGGAACTCGTCAGAGTGCGGGAGTGGCCGTTCGGGCCTCGTCTCAAAGAGGCTCATGATTTTGGCGGCATGTGTGTTCGTGTTGTGTTCACTTGGTGAGAGAGGGTTCCAGGTTGGGTCCAGGAACCTGGAAATCCATTTCAGGGGACGAATTACTGAGGTTTGGGGGGTCAGTTGGTGCCAAGCGGAAACAGCTGGCAGCCATTCCTAGGATTTTCACGGCAACATCCGCTTCCATTGGTCCCTGCCGCAGCTCGAATCTCGACCCGCACAGTCAGTCGCGACATTGACGCTGGCCCGGACATGCTCCTATAAGGAAAACTTGGCTGAGGGTGTCTCGCTGCAACTGACAAGATGGTACGGGCCCTTCATCGATATGCAGCCGCCGATTTGTGCTGACTGCAATTCCAGGTGGCCATCTTCGGTGTCAACTTCAACGAGCAGAAGCTCGTCAAGGTGTGCCGCATCGCATCCTCCCTCCCCCGTGCCCGCGCACTCACCCCCTCCTAGAAAGCGCTCGAGTCCTTCTACGCCCTCGGCCCGCAGACGTCGGCGCGCATTCTCGCCAAGTACTACATCCACCCGCGCGCAAAGGTGGGCACCCTGGCGCCCAAAACCGTCACGGCCCTGACGGCGGAACTGTCGACAATGACCATCGAGAGCGACGCGAGGAGGGCGCTCCAAGACAACATCAAGCGGCTGCGTGATATGGGTACATACCGCGGTAGGCGCCACGCCATGGGTCTGCCGGTGCGCGGCCAGCGGACAAGGAACCAGATCGAGACGGCCAAGAAGCTCAACAGGGTCGAACGGAGGGGTTAAAGGGAGGGGGTCGGGGCGATGGTTTGGGTTGCGGGTCTGGGCGGCATATTCGACGCTATGCTCGTCCATGTCCGGATCGTGTAAAGGATGGGTTCACGGGTGCATTCAGACGGATAGACGATGGGTGGTCATCCCCTTCGAGCAACGGCGCGCCGGTGTGTGTTTCTATGTACAATACGGAGTATACATACATACAGGGCAAGAGAAGCCCTTGGTTCACACTCCCTGGCCAGCCGCTTAGAGATCCCTCTCTGCGCCCCGAGATCCTGCTGCGAACGGCCGAGGCAACTCATCCTCCAACACGGGCTCGCCCGCCTTCTGCATCTTCCTCGCGACAGCCTCAACCTCCCCCCAAACCCGGAGTATATTCCCCCCGACCACGTTCGCGACATCCCTATCGCTCACGCCCTGCCTCAGCAGCTCGGCCACCAAGTCCGGAAACTTGGACACATCCTCCAACCCCTCCGGGACCTCTTGAATCCCGTCAAAGTCACTCCCCAACCCAACATGCTCAAACCCGATCCTCTCCCCAATATACAAGACATGCCTCACCACCTGCCGCAGCGTCGCATTCCCGGGCACCGTCTCGGGCAGCCCATCCTCCCTATCAGGCGCCTCGACACACGAGATAAACTCGGGATTAAAATTCACCATGACCAACCCCCCCTTCCCCGGCACCAAATCCAACACCTCATCCGGCACGTTCCTCGGGTGCGGACACAGCGCGTACGCGCTCGAGTGGCTAAACACCACCGGCGCCCTGCTCCCCTCCCACTTTCCGCCGTCCGCACCGAGCACATCCAGCATGGTGTCGACGCTGGTATGCGCCAGGTCGACAATCATGCCGACCCGGTTCATCTCGCGCACGAGCGCCCGCCCGGCGGGGCTGACGCCCCCCCACACGGGCGTGGCTTTTCTGAGGGGGTGCTCCCACAGCGCGGCGTCGGCGAAGCGGTTGCCGCAGTTGTGGGTGAGGGTCGCGTAGCGCACGCCCAGCGCGTGCATCTCTATCCGAACACATAATGTCAGTTATCATTTTTTCCCTCCTGGTCGGGGCGTCGGGAGCAGCTGTTTCAGGAGCTACCCAGCGGCAAAGGAGAAACAAAATGAGCACGGATTTGACGTACGCCGGAGCACGGCGGCCGAGTTGCCGATCTGGTGGAGGCCTTCGATTCCTAGGGGCGAGATGAGCTGGCCGTTCTGGTGGAAGTGGTGGAGGGCTTGGTGGCTGGTGAAAGTGGGCGGGGAGAAGACGGTTGGGTAGGAATGGCCAAGGCGGGTGAGGAGGTCGATTTGTTGGAGGGTTTCTTGGACGGCTACGCAGTAGGTACGGGGGGCGGTTGTTAGTAAGAGAGTGGGCGAGGGACGTTGAAAAGGGGGGGCCTACCGGAGTGGTAGTTTTCGTCCGAGTAGTCGGTTCCGTTTGCTGGGCACGGCCAAAAGACGCTCCAGAAGGCGCCGCCGTTCATACCGGCCTTGAGACGGGGGAGGTCGACGTGGCCGACGAGCCCGCCTTCGGCAAAGGGCTTGCTGAAGGTCTCATTGTAGATGCGGTTGTTGTAATATGCCCTGATCAAGATGGCCAGGTCGTTGTGTCCGTCTTCCCGGGAAATTAGTCGGAGATCATGAGAGAAGGACTGAGGGAGGTTCACCGATCAAGGGAGTGTGGCGCAGGATGTGCTTGGCACGTTCCTCGATGCTTCTGGGCTTCGTTGGGCGGAACTTGTGGCCAAAGCATGCCGAGTGGACAGGGAGGTGAAAGAACAGGGCAAATAATACCAATGGCAGTATCACATATAAAGCGGCCTTTGCGGTCCGTGACGTCGGTCGAGCACGCCGGACAAGGCCGGAGTCGCCGGAGTCGCCGGCCTTGCGCTCCGCCCGGGGGACCGGTCCAGGGAGCTCCGTGTTGGCTTTCATTTCCGCTATAACGTTGCCGGTTGATATGCAATACGGGGAAGCTCACGAGATCGCCGACTCAAGCTCTCGGCTTGTCGTTGTGAAAGTGACCAAGTGGGCCGGAAACTGGGAATCTCGCCTCTATACGAAAGAGGGGATGACAAATACGGAATACGAACCAGAGGCCTCACGGGGATTCCCCGATATCGATGCTTCGCCATCTTTTTCTTTCAAGCTCTTCTTTGGAGGTGCAAGTCTTCTATCGTCAAAACAGGCTCTTCACTCCGGTACGAAACCAACTTGAATTCCAAGTGTTGCCGAAACAGACAACTCCTCGCAACACTTGCCCTCTTCATCGACAATCAGTGCAGCGCCCTGGACCTCCCGGGATTTTATGTGTGGCTCGTCTCCTGTGATCCTGTTGACAGAGCCGAAATTCTCAAAAATATCTTGGCAAATCAAGACTTCGGTCAGTCCCGTCTACAAGTCAATTCTGTGAATCAATGTCTTCCAGGTTGCTTTCTAGGTCCTCGTTTGTTCTTTCCCAGTGCCTCGTGACAGCGTAACGGCCGACCCACCCGAGGGTGTACCTTACGTCATGTTTCAGATAGATTACTTCGTCCCTGTAATGGGCAAAACTCACCTTCACCAACAAAATTGGTCATCAAGACATGTCCTGGTTGGCGACGGCTGCCGTGATCCTTTTTCACCATACACTGTGCATCCTGCTCAATAAAGAATCCTTCACCTGCAGTTGGTTCTGCGTCTGGTGTGTGTGTTTCAAGTGTCGGTGTGTGCTGAGACCCCTGGAAGTTGGTGCCGGTCCTGGCCCATTTCAGGTGGACCCTGCGACCCTGCGACCCTGCAGGGGCCGAAAAGCTGCGCCAGCCGCCAGCGGCCTCACCAGGCTGGGAAGTGGGAACAGGTTGTCGCTGACAACGGGCTGTGCGCCGTCCAATGGGACGTGGGGTTCCGGCTGGGCATCTGCATCCTGTTCCTTGGGTCGGGTGGCTTACTCTGGGGGCGGATGGATGCCCTTGCCAACGTCAAGACGAAACAAACCTTTTTTACGGCCTTGCTTTCTGTTCAACCTCGTTTTGGCGACACAACCGCTGCCCTGTTTGTTGGCTGTCATCTTTGCGCCCCGGGCCCTCCGATTGCAGCGCTTTCTCCATCGCATTTGCCGATTCTTCTTTGCCCACTCTGCCGGTCTGATCTCCTCCCACGAAGCCAAGATTTCGGCCAGCCTCAGCCTCAATCATCCCAACGCAAACTCTGGCCTCCCCTGCAGCCGCCAGACTCGGAGCTGTGCCACGACTGGCTTGCAGGAACCAACATCTGAACGACCTCGAACTCGATTCCCACCGCGCCCGTCGAAGAGCCGAAAACAACGACACGAGGGCGTGATCGGCACTCGCAGCAAAGATGCCGGGCTTCGCTGAATCGTTCTGGTCGAACGACTACGCCGCAGGTGAGCTGCTGCTCCCTGATGCTGACAGAGGGACCCCGTGTTGCTAACTGAATCCGAGGACTCGGTGTCCTGTTTGGCAAGCTCCAGCAAGGCGTCATCGAGAACCGCCAGGTCCTGACCGTCGCCCGACTGCGCGCCGAAGCCGAGGAGGTTTACGGTCAGCGCCTCTCCGACATTACCCCTGCCGTCGACAAGATCCAAGGCGGCTTCGGCCGCGACGATGGCGCCAGCGTGCGCAAGGCCTATGACGGCGTGCGGATCGAGATGGAGGAAGCGTCCAAGAGCCACAAGAAGATTGCCCAGAACATCCGCGACCTGGTCGTGAACCCCTTCTCGCGCTGGTGCGACGCCCACGAGACCCGGATACAAGACTCCCACGAGGAGCTGCAGACGCGCATCAAGGCCCACGACAAGCAGTCCGAGGCCGTCAAGAAGCTCAGGAGCAACTACTTCAACAAGTGCCGTCTCGTCGAGGACATTGAGGAGGAGAACAAGCTCGCTTTCCAGGACCCAGAGGCCAGCCCGCAGCAGCTGCAAAACATCCCCGAGATCAAGGTGGAGCAGGAGCCCGCCGAGGAAGAGGAACCGCTCGAGATCGGCGACCAGATATACACCCCGGAACAGGTCAAGAAGATCCTCTCGCAAATGATCGCGACCATCAAGATGGGCGAGACCAAGGTGCCGATCCTCGGCACATACCAAAATACCTCGGCCGGCTCGGATATTGTGGAATACATGCAGCAGCACATGGGGAGCTCAAGCGTGAGCTATGCCGAGAGGATTGGCCAAGACCTGGTCTCCCACGGCTTCCTGCGCCTGGTCGGCAACGTGGGGAACACCTTCGCCAACAGCTCCAAGCTGTTCTACCAATGGCGGCCCAAGGCGTTCGAGACGGCTGGCGTGCCGGAGAAGAAGGTGCTTGGACGGACCTTCTCGATCCCCGTGGGCGGGTCTGACGGCGGCGACTCTCCGGTGGTCGGCACCGTGACCGAGTACCTGGCCAAGTGGGACATGCTCAGTACCTCGCGGCCGAACGAGACGCCCGCTGAGCGCATGCGCCGGGAGGCTAGGGAGGCGGACGACAGGTACAAAGCCGGGGTCCAGAAGCTGGACGAAATGCGCTGCGAGCTGGAGGAGGCCATCTACCTGCATCTCAAGTTCCTCGAGCGCTGCGAGCTGGACCGGCTCAAGGCCATCAAGACGGTCATTCTGGACTTCTCCGGGACCATTAGCAATGTGATTCCTAGCTTGCAGTCCACCGTCGACAACATGATGCTCTTCCAGGAGACGGTACAGCCGCTTGGGGACCTGCGCTACCTTCTGGAGAACTACCGGACTGGCAGCTTCACCCCGAAGGTGGTGGTCTACGAGAACTATTACAACAAGGTCGACGAGCAAACGTTTGGCGTGGACCTCGAGGCCCGCGCCAGGGCCGACCGGAAGCGGGTTCCCGTCATCATCACCACGCTCCTCACGTATCTGGACCACCACTACCCCGATCTCGAGGGCGACGAAGCCCGGAGGGGAGTGTGGTTGCACGAAGTCCCGCTTGCCCAGACCCACAAGCTGAGAGCCAGGGTCAACAACGGGAAAGCCCCCGCCCTCGAAACGTTTGCTGAATTCGATATACCCACTGTTGCGAGTTTGCTGAAGCTTTATCTCCTCGAACTTCCTGGTATGTCCTGCCCGAGGTCTGTCAGAGTCGAAATGCATACTAACGACGGCCAGATTCCCTTGTCTCCTCGCACGTCTACGAGATCATCCGGAGCATCTACACGACTCCGACAGCCGACGGCGGCGATGCCGCCCGCGTTCCTGTCCTGCAGCAGACGCTCTCCCAGCTGCGCCTCACCAACATCGCGTCGCTTGATGCCTGCATGAACCACTTTACGCGGTTGATTGACCTCACGTCGGCCGACGAGGAGTACATTGCCAAGCTGGCGACCTCCCTCGCCCCGTGCGTCCTGCGCCCGCGCAGCGAGACGTCGCTCACGATGGAGGAGAAGCACGCCTACCGCCTGGTCCGCGATCTCTTCACGCACAAGGACTCCATCTTCAACGAGCTGAAGCGCCTGTCGACCATGAACTCCACTGGCTCCGTCAAGGGCAACCAGAACCGGCCACGGGCCATCTCCACCGACGAGAGCAACCGCAAGGCGCACATGGAGGAACGCCAACGGGCGCTCCTGGAGAAAGCCACCGGCAGCCGGAGCAGGGCGACATCCCCCGCACCCAGCCCGCGTGCTTCACACCGTCGCGACCGGAGCGTCGGCGGGCCCGAAACCCGGTTCCCCATCTCAACCACCCTCTCCAGCCCCACCAGCGAGCACAGGAAGCGCACGAGCCTCGGCCCGAACCTCCCCAAGCGGACGAGCCTCGAGGTCCCCGCCGAGTCCGACAACACCAGCAGCATGGGCCTGAGCCACCCGGCCGACGGCAACTTCATCATGAACGGAATCAGCGCCATGACGGCGTCGGCTGCTGCTGCTGCCCCCGCTACACCACCACAACCGGCAGCGGCAGCGGCAACGGCGGCGGACCCGCAGCTGACCAAGATCGGCGAGCAGGAGGGCATGATCGAGAAGCGCAACAGCCTGGGCCGGAGCGGCGCCCGCTTCTCGTCGGGCCGTCGCGTGACGCCCGCTTCTGCTGCGGCCCGCACCGCGACGCCCCCGCCGCATCACCAGCACACGGGGAGTGGGTCGCAGTCGCAGACGCAGCAGCAGCAGCAGCAGCAGGAGCGTGGGGGGCCGCAGCATGCGCAGCAGCATAGTGTCACGCTTGTGGATGCGCCCATGGACTATTAGTGATGGTTCTGTTGGGTGGCGGACGCGGGGTGTGATGCGGTGCTGGGGTGGTGTGGGTGTGGTGAGGTGAGATGAGGGTGGAGTTGAGCAGGGTGAGAAGGGTGAGAGGGATGAGAGACAAGAGAGGACAAGACATGATATCACGATGACAGGCCGGTCGGAGCGAGTGAGTTGGGTTCTATGTATCTGTGCTACACTTGTACCAGTCCAGTTCTGGAGGCAGCCTTGCTTCTTTTCGTTTGTTTTTTTAACTTGGTTCGTTTTTTGCGCGAGGCTTCTGCTAGGGGAAATTGTTTGGTCTTGTGGGCGCCCTGTACTTATGAGACCTGCTAGTTTCCTCGAGACGTCAGGATTTGCGTCTTTGGGTGATGGGCGTGTTTGCTTGGTTTATCGACGGCGGGAACCTGGAACGGATTTGATATGCAGAGCCTGCGGCCGCTTTGATGTTCGTCGACTGTTCCGTCCGTGTTTGCCCAGCCGTTTGTGACTCGGTTGGATGCCACACCTTTCCTCTATTTTTTTCCCTTCACTTTCTATTTACAAAACTATTCCAGTCCTTTGTCTTTCCATTCCAATTTCACGCCAGGCAGAAAGTTTGTTGCCGCGTTTACGAGCAGAGAGGACCAATAGACCTCCATCGACCGGGGCCAGCTTGAGTCACGCCGCGCTTTCAGTTGGCCGTCCTCACCCGGAACAATCCCACCCGTTTGTCCTCAACTCCAGTTTTTCATTGTGTTGATTCCTGACACGGCTGTCCTCAGTGCTTGCATGAACAGGTTCGCTCCACTGTCGCCACACAATCGCGATGTCGATCTCCGCTATAAAATGGGACGACCTCTCCTCCCGAGATGTCTGTGGAAGACACCACACTCTGCACTCACCAGGACAGCATTGCACCAGCGCGGCATTGATCGCTTCCTGACATCTCATCCATCATCCCATCTCAACTGCGCTCTTTTGCACGTCACTTCCATTAGTCAACAAAAGACACAACCGCGCCATGGCTTCCACCGACATCCTCTCCCAGACCCTCTCGTCCATCACGGCCATCAAACTGGACCAGCTCCAGAAGCAGA
>MU854353.1:0-62933 GCA_033296685.1 Parachaetomium inaequale | reverse complement strand
AAGGCGGCATACGAAGACAAGAAGGACGCCCTGTGCAAGGATGTCGCCGCCGAGCCTGACACGGCCAAGCGAGCCAAGAAGCTGCTCCAGGGCTGCGAGGACCTCCAGGCTCTCGGCCTCAAGAAGAGCGTGGCGCTGTCGAGCCTCGACGAGTTCCTCGACCAGGCCGAGTACGACCCCTCGGTCACCGAGCCCCTGCTGAAGAAGTACGAGGCCGAGATCAACAGCCACATGGACGCCCAGACCAACAAGTACGAGTTTGCCTCGCTGTACGGCAAGCTCGTCGAGGAGTGGATCGCGTCCGGCAACACGGAGGCTGCTTCCGCCGCCGATGGAGCCGACGTCGTCGTCGTCGGTCGCGAGGAGATGCACCAGCAGCGCGCCACTTGGGAGGAGTACGTCTTCAAGTCCAAGGAGACCGACGGCAAGGCCATCAAGGCGTACTTGGACGATGTGTTCTCCTCCAAGGAGGCCAAGCGGGCACTGGAGACCGTCAAGAAGAGCATGGGGACGTTCCAGAAGAACTGGAAGTCGCAACGGCACTTTGAGGAGAGCACCCTGGAGACCGTCATCCAGGGCATGCTGCGGAGCGACATTCTGACCGAGGAGAAGCGGACCACCCTGCGCGACTTCAAGGCGAGCAAGGTGGTCCTTTCGGAGATTGCCGACGTGCTCAACATGCGCATGTCGGCCATCGCAACCTGGACGTGGGGCACACCGCTCATCGTCGAGCAGCGCCGGAACCTCAACGGCCGGTACCGGTTCTATACGGACGAGGACCTGCTGCACTCCATGTTTGTGTACTACGTGGGCTTGCAATGGGCGTCTCATCTCCGCACCGTCCTGAGCACCTTCATCGGCGCCGAGGGCGTCTGGAAGCCCGACACCAAGCCCATCTCCAAGACGGACGCGCGCCGCCGCCGCTTCTTCCTCAACGACAGTACCGTGCTCAACTCGCGCTCGGTGCAGAAGAAGCGCGACGCGCACTTCCACGGGATCCTCCTTGACCAGCTGCCTGCCTCCTTCCACGAGGTGAGGGACTCGTACGGCGGCCTCGGGGACAAGAAGGGCGACACCAAGTCGAGCCACGTCCGCGTGGTCCAGGAGCTGCTGCACCGCCTCCAGACCGAGATCATCATGCAGACGAAGCTGGGGAGGGACATCACCGTCATCCGCTCCGACTTCAAGTGGTTTGGGCCGTCCCTCCCGCACTCGACCATCTTTGCCGTCCTCGAGTTCTTTGGTGTGCACGCGGAGTGGATCGACTTCTTCCGGCGCGTTCTCGAGACCGAAGTCAAGTTCAAGCAGGACTCGCCGGACGCTCCTGTGCAGACCCGGAAGCGTGGCACGCTCATCTCGACACCGATTGCCGACTTTTTCGGCGAGTCCATGCTGTTCTGCTTGGACTATGCCGTCAACCAAAAGGCCGCGGGCACGCGCCTGTACCGCCTGCACGACGACATGTGGCTCTGGGGCAGCGCGGAGACGTGCGGCAAGGCCTGGAACGTCATCACCAAGTTCACCGACACCATGGGCCTCGAGCTCAACTCGGACAAGACCGGCTCCGTGCGGATCACAAGCGGTAACGGCGCTACGCCATCGACCAGCCAGTCTGCGACGCTCCCCGAAGGCGACGTGAAGTGGGGCTTCCTCAAGCTAGACCCTACCTCCGGCCGCTTCCAGATCGACCAAGACGAAGTCGACAAGCACATCGACGAGCTGCGCCTGCAGCTCTCGGCCTGCCGCAGCGTGCTGGACTACATCCAAGCCTGGAACATCTACGGCCACCGCTTCTTTGCCAACAACTTCGGCCGGCCCGCCAACTGCTACGGCCGCGCCCACATCGACAGCATGCTCGCCACGTTCCGGCGCATCCAGGACCGCCTCTTCCCCGACCAACCGGGCGGCGTCGGCGAGCACCTCAAGCGCACAATCGCCTCCCGCTTTGATCTGTCTCCGTCCGACATCCCCGACGGCTACCTCTACTGGCCGTCCTCCATGGGCGGCCTCGGCCTGCAGAACCCCTTCATCTCGCCCCTCCTCTCCCGCCGCAACGTCGAGGAAACCCCGGAGAAACTGATGGACAAGTACCTCGAGGAGGAGGAATTCGCCTACGCCCGCGCCAAGGCCCGCTTCAGCGAGCACCCCGACTTTTCCCCCTCGTCGGCGGAAGACGACGCTGCAAGCAGCAGCAGCAGCAGCAGCAGCAGCGAGTGGGAGCAGCCCAGCTGGCGGGACGCGCCCGAGTTCGAGGACCTGCGCGGCGAGCCGTTTATGGGCGCGGCCGAATTCGCGCGCTACCGCGAGCGCACCGAGGCGCGGCTGGGCGAGGTGTACGCCAAGCTGATGAGCGCGCCCGAGGCGGCGTGTCTCGTGCTGGGTGGGGAGTTGCGGGGCGCGCTGCCGCATGATGCTGTGTGGCATGATTTGGGGGATTATGAGAAGTGGGTTGTGCAGCTGTATCATCGGGATATGGTGGCAAGGTTTGGGGGGGTGGATGTGGTGGATAAGGGGCTGTTGCCGACCGGGTTGATGACTATGTTGAGGGAGAGTCGGTTTCGGTGGCAGGGTTGAGGGGTGAGGGGGGTGGTTGTGTATGGTTGTTGGTTTGGGTTGTATGATAGTGTATAGGAGCACTTGAGGTCCGGAAGGGGTTTGATACGGTTGTGATACCCCACTCAGAGTCAGTCATTTATCTAGCTTCATAAAGCTAGAGTTTATTCGTCACTTAACCTTTTACTATCCAACCCCATATCGACATGTGTCTGGGTGTGTGTGTGTTTGTGTGTGTGTGTGTGTGTGTGTTATTTTTTTATTCCGCTTAGTGTCCAGGGCGCCTGGGCCTTCGGCCCAGGTCATACACCGCTGATATAGAGGGGCGTGGTGAGCTAGGTCTTATCTACAAACATGCAGTGCCCATCCAGCAACTTATGCCTTGTCTGTGGACTGACTATAGTATTCAACGGCCTTCCATCAACTCCATCCATGATTACCGGGCCGCCTACCGACGTGTGTGAAGAGGTTGAGTGCTTATAAAGGATGAAAGCCAGTGGCTACTCTCCTGCTATAAGTACTATGGCACTTCATGGTCCATGGCCGAGGCCGATGCCTGTCCATGGTCATGGGTCGACTATTATGATCCGCGGGGGTTGGAAGGCATACTCGTCAACGTGGCTGTAAACATCTTCCCGAATGGGATCACGTTCGGCCTCCTCGTCCTCACCAAGCCGGTGGTCGATATACGCGGCCCGAGTCTGCGCCCAAGTCCTCCCCGGAAAGTCCCGCCGGATATCGCTGCTGATGAATGGCGAACTCTTCCTCTCCCCATAGTCCACGCCCGAGCCACGCTTCACGACGACCATGATTTCCTTGTGTTGCTCGTCTCCGGTCATCAACTCGGGGTCAGCAGGGAAGACGTCGGGCCTGGAATGCGGGTTTTTACGCGGCTTCTGCTTATACCCTACCCGCTTGGCTGGGTCAAGTATCGAGCCGCAGCTGCCGGGCTCCTTGGCGCGGTAGATGGTTACCGAAGGACCCGACGCAGCGCCGTCGCGGCCTTCCAGGACAGTCTGCCAGTGCTTCGGTTGCGGCTGTCTCCAGGACTGGGGTTTCTCTGTCCAGCTGGGCCTCATAAAAGGGAGTTGGTGTCGGGACGGGTATCCGAGCATTACTGAGCTGCAACTGATGTAGCGCAGCGTTTTCCAGCCGTTGCCGTCGGTGATGAGGCCGTCGAGTGTGTCGTAGTTGACTTGGTGCCAAATGGTGCCGAGGACCGTGAGCTGGTCGAGCCGCAGACCTGGGAGGAGTTTGAGAACGGCCACGAGACGGTAGAAGACCTTGGTATCGTCCGGGTCGTCGGGGAGGGTGAGCATGAGCGTGTCGCCGCTGATCCGCATGCGGCGCATCATGGAGAGGGTGCGCGTGGGGAGAGCCGACAGTTTGTCGAGCATCGATTTCGCGTCTTCGAAGCAAAACAAGACGTGGCGCAGCCAGGAATTGCCGATCTCGAGCTGCGCTCGTCGACAAGCGCGGAGCAAGGCGAGCCCGTTGGGCGCAGGTTTGACCGTAAAGTCGGCGATCCCACCCGTCACGCACCTCCCAAAGCTAAATCTCGTCGATGCAAAGAGCTGGTGATAGATATGGTCGCGGATCTCCTGCGGCAACTGGAACAGCAGGCTCTGGCTCTGCAGGTTGGCCTGGGCCATGCTGCTTGGGTGCGGGGCCTTGCTGCCCGACTTCTTGCTTCTTTCTTTCCCCTGTCGCCCTTCTTCTTCGCGAGGGTGATGGAGCACGAGGCCGGTGGACGACGGCGGCGTGCAGGTGTTGCGAGGACCTGATGCTGCGTTTCGATGAGGATTGCCAAATCTGAATCGCTGACTGTTTTCTGCGGGGAGGCGGGGGATCTATCAAGGACCGAGAGCGCGCGCGTGTTTGATTCATCTCCAATTGGTTCAATGTCAGCTGTCAGTTAACAATGGCATGACAGCGAGACTTGACGTTTCACTCTCGAGCTGGCGAGGACTTACTTCCATGTCCACTGTACTACCTAGGCTTTAGTAGTAACATGAAGTGACTGACTATTCATCTACACACAAATACCCTTTCAGTCGATTCAATCATGTGGAAAAGTACCCTATTCATGAATCCTTCCAGTCTGTGTCCCGCAAGCCTTCCTGGGTTGCCACCAATCAAAATTACCCAGTCCAACACAACTGAGCCGCTTCGCTCTAAGTTGCCTTCCTCTTACACTTTATCACCTCGAACGTGTGACGTCAGACACCTAGGCAGTCTTTCATCAACGACTTCATTCAGCGTCTTGTAACTGAACCCCATGGCATTGAGAATCAAAACCGCTTCCCTCCCGAGTCTTCAACTTCAACAATCAACCAGCCGCCTCGGCCTCCCGACTCTAATAGCAATGGCCGCGCTGAAAAAGCGCAGCCGTACCACGCACACCCGATCCCCGCCAAAGGCACCAAAACCAAAGCGCAAAGCAACAAAGACGCCCTCAACCCAGGAGGACCACACCTCCAAAACCACTATACCCCAACGAGCCAAAAAGAACCCCTTCACCCCCTACCCCCCCTCCAAAGTCTACCGCCTCATCGAGCCGGGCCCCGTCCTCCTCGTCTCAACCGGCAGCCCAACCTCTGACTCGGATCCCAACTCCAACAAGGACATCAACCTCATGACAATGGGCTTCCACACGATGCTGCAGCACGCCTCGCCTCCGCTGATGGCCGCCTGCATCGGCCCCTGGGACGCGACCTACGCGCGGCTCAAGGCAACCCGGGAATGCGTGCTGGCCGTCCCGAGCGTCGAGATGGCGCGGGCCGTGGTGGATATCGGGAACCGTAGCGTCGACGATCTTGGTGCCGGTACGAATAAATTTGAGAAGTTCGGTCTGGACGCGCTGCCCGCGAAGAAAGTTGGCGCGCCGCTTGTGGGCGGGGAGCACGTCATTGCTAATATGGAGTGCGTGGTTGAGGATGATAAGATGGTGGAGGGGTATAATCTGTGGGTGTTGAGGGTTGTTAAGGCGTGGGTGAATGAGGGGAGGATGCCGGGGGAGGGAGGGAGGATGTTTCACCATCGGGGGGATGGGACGTTTAGTGTGGATGGGGAGGAGGTGTTGGATCTGAAGGAGAGGATGGTTAAGTGGCGGATGTTTCAGGACTGATGACTGTTCGACGTTGTAGTTAATTATGTTCTAGTTCACAGATGTTGGTGTACAAGGTATGCTGGGTTGTGAAAGGCTCACTGCCTTAGCCACATGCAGTATTGGGAATTAGGTACCTTGGGAAGGGAGTGCATCGTTGCTCTTTTATGTTCCTCCGTTCTTTCAATATAGCTATCAAGTAATTAGACTGTGAAAATTCTCTTGATTGCTAGCGCAAGTAATTATTTAAGGAAAGACCGTATAATGTACCACTCTAGGCACTAGTAGCTCTCATCTCGTTACACACACGTGCATCCCCCCCAGGCATAATATGCGCCATCTGTCAGCCTCCAACTTCCATCCACCTCTTTGGAATGGTCCAGAGACAAACCCTTCCATCTGTAGCAATTGCAAACACATAATCACTGGAACTGCTGTACATGCCACTGCTTGTAGCAGCCATAGCTTGAATCTTACCTCTTGTTCGCAGTACTGCCGTTGGCTTGGGGTTTTTCCAATGCCAAAAGGCTACGCAGCCATCAGTAGACGCAGAGAGAAACCGCGCGGAATAAGGCAAAACAGCAACGCCGTAGATATCCGCCTAGCGTCCGTTTAAGTTAGCTGTTGGTGCATGTCGCAGAGCCGCTCGGACTTACCTTGTGGCCTTCCCACGCCCGACAAGTACTAATAGGCCAGGGTGACGAACCCAGAAGTCGAACCCACTTGTCGGAGCCTGCGGCAAGAATACGGCCACGCCATAATTGGTTCGGGCCGTCGGGCCCAGTATGTAGGACATCCATGGCATAAGTGCGGCCGAAGCGACTATTTGTGCCATCCACGATATCCACAGAATCCCCAAGGCCGCCGCTCATCATGTCACATGTCCTGATGTGTCCATCTTGAGTGCTCCAAGCGACGAACTGCAGCTCGGACGAGACAGCAACCGAGTCCACGGGAGCGCCCGCAATGAGTACGAATCGGCGCGTTGCAGTGTCAACATCCCATAAATGTACATGGTCGTTGGCGCCGGAGGCAATAGTCTGCCCATCCCGAGCCCAGAATACTGAGCGTACCGGTCCCGTGTGGCCCGCAAATGTGTGGGAGACCGTTCCCTTCTCGACATTCCAGACCTGCGGAAAAGATCAGCCAATATGCAGAACTGGGTAGTAAAGCGTCTCTCACAATGACCATGTTTCTATCATCCCCGGATACTACACGCTCACCATCCGGGCTAAACCAAACGGCAAGATAATATACCGCTATGGATCCGACATCGGGCAGCGTAAGCTTGCGGTGTCGTGCTCCGGTGTCAACGTTAAAGACGTTGACTGACCCAACGCAGGCAGTTGCGACATATTTCCCGTCGACACTGAATCGGACGTCGGCAACCGGGGTGTTGTGTGGCAGGGTATGGTCCAAAGTTACGCCTAGAGCAGGAGACCGTATAGATGTCGCCACAATGTTCCAATCCTCTTCGACTTTCTTCAGGTCCCTCGGCGCGTCGTCCACGTCCACGGTGAACAGATCCGGATTGCTTGACAGGAACTTTTGTCTCAGACGCAGAGCCAAGAACGATGCGAGAGTGGTCAATGTGGCTCTTTTGCTGAAGATGAGGCTCCAGCCACGGCCAAAGCCATAGGGCAACGTCCAGCCCGCTGACATAGTGTCTTGATCGGGGGCGAATCCAGCCGCGTTCGATTCCATCTCCTGTTCTCGGTTCGGGCGTGGCAGTGAGAAGAGGGCAATTTGTTGAAGATGATGGCCCAGGTGTTTCCGGAATTGGTCAATATTGACAACGACTTCCCCGGTCGACATGGCATCCGTTTCGGCCGATGCCCATGCACCATCGCAAAAGGGACATTCGCTCGGCAGGATGGACTCGGGGCGCCTTCTCGCCATTTCGGTAACGGCCGGGATCTGCTTTGCCGGAACATCTTGGCTGTGGTGTCCGATGATATGTTGCTCCAGACTTTTTGGGGATTCTAAGGACGCCGAACACTTGGGACACGCCCAGAGGTTTCGATGTACCAAAAGCTCGTGGTCAAACCAAGCGTGTTGTCTGATATGTCTCGAGACCACATCCGGAAAACGTACAGATGTAGGGTTCCAGATCTTGGAGAACGTGTTTCCTGGGAGATGTCAGTTATACATCCAGGCATCTGGCTCGGAACAGGCGGTCAACGAACCTCCATTGGCGCGTTTTGTCCCTCTTCTTGAATGCCACGACCGTGCAGCAATACGGACACAGGAAGGTGGAATTGTTTTCAGCCTCCGACGGTAACGGCGGGAAAGCAAGGCTGTTCTCGGACACTTCGGCTACTGAAGTAGCAAACGACACCATTGACGGGGCAGATTGAGCGTCCAGTTGTTCGAATAGTCCCGCTTTGTCAAAGGGCTGGGCAAGAAACTCGGTCGCCTCCGTGTCGGCTAGGAGGCTCGGTCTTGTTTGTTCCGACACCACCGACCCCGTGGCTTTTATTCCAAGTCGGGGGTCCGCGGGCTGAGGTGCCGGATGAGCTTGTGACTCCTGTCTCTGAGAGAATCCTTCTTCCATGTTTGGCCTGGACAGCCGATCATTGTGGTCCCGGCAGTACTTGAAGTATTGGCGACGTCTCGCATTCGCCTCACCCAATCGAACCCCAAGGGCTTCGTTCTTGGCCGCCACCAATGGGTACCGATCGCTGATATACATAACGTCGGCGCGGTTGTCAAAGGGTTTCGTGGCCGACGCGCGTTGTTGCTTGTCCTTCGGGGAATGCTTCCGGATGAAGATGGAGGTCTTGAAGAGGTTGTCAATGCCGGATCTGATGGACGACATCAGCTCGTCGAGCTCTGAAGTTGCACCTGCTGTCTCCATGCCGTCTCTAGTTGCCGGCATCGCCGAGTCGCAGTCGGAGTCGGACTCGCTTGAGGAAAGCCCGTACTCAGCAAGATCCGTGTCGGAGTCAACGAGCGGCTCCGCCGCCCGGTTGTTGCGCCGCCCTGTCGCAATGTCCAACGCCATTTGGAGGGACTCAAGCAGGTCCCCGAGCAACTTCAGAACGGCATCCCTCACAACAGGACTATCCCGCAGTCGATGTTCGAGCGAGAGGCTCGAACTGGCCGGTTGCAGGGCTCCGAGGTTGCCGGCCCATTGGCCAAATCTCTCTCGTAGCTGCTCAACATCCCGTAGGCCTTCTGTCTTGCTCAGCTTGAAATCCTTGCTCCTTGCTGCGGCGACAAAGTTGTTGAGGCTGTCCCGGCAGGATATTGCGTTTTCAACAATGCCTAGGTTGCCCATTCGCATCAAGTACTGTAGTGACATTTCCCTGGAGAAGAGAAGATAAAGGGGAAAGAGGATAGGGGTGGTAAGGGAGAAAGAGAAAAAGTACAAGGATATAATAATAGTTTGAGTTCATTAGACACTGCGGCATCTCGACCAAGTCGTCTTTGCCCTGCATGTGGTGACCCCGCTCGCTCCTGACCACTCGATATGTCGCACAACATTAATAGGTGCATGTCCAAGTGGTGGGAGCGTTTCTTTAACCAATCGACCTCCCCAGTGGCGGAAATAGCGGCCCGGCATCATCACATCTGGCGTGCCCCCAAGGCTCTGCCAAACCCCACGTAGTCGGCGTAACGCGCTTTTTTGCTTCTTCCCCTTTTCCTCCTTGTTCCTTTCTGTTGCCTCGCTTCCTTGGCTTGATTTGATTTTTGTTCCCCTTTCCATCTTCTTTTTCTCTAACCCCATGCTCAATGTCTGGCTTCGAAGTCGCTGGCATTGTATTGGGGGGTTTCCCTCTCCTCCTCTACTGCCTCGACCACTACAGGGAGGGCTTCGAGCCCCTCGAGGAATGGTGGAACTTCCGCACCCACTTCATCGGTTTTGTTGACGATATCCGCCATCAGATGATGCGGTACAATGAAAACCTGGTCCGCTTGCTCGACCCCATCATCGCCGACACAGACGACATCGCCAGTCTGATCCGTGATACATCGCTGGAAGACAAGCGTTGGCACGATGGCAGCCTCGAGGGGCCTTTGACACAGAGGCTAGCAAGCGAATACGACAGGTTCTTGCGTATCCTAGGCAGGATGCAAGAACTGATGGCTGATTTGGAGAGGTTGCTTCAGATTGACAATGGGAAAGTAGGTATACCTACCTAGCTAGCTAGGATGTCCTCTTATTCTTATTATCCGTGCATGTGTTTTCATACTGCTTTATCCCCTCTTTTATACCCTCATACTTGAACTCGTTTACTCTACCATCCTGCTAACTCAATGCCAGCTTTCCTGGATCGGCTCATCACAACAGAAGCCCTGGCAGTGGCACTTCAAGCGAATGCGCATCAGCTTCTCCAAGGGCAAGCACAAGAAGATCCGCAAGTTGGCAGCCTGTAACCAGGAGCTGCAGGAGATCCTCGGCTACAGTGAGCGCATCGTACCCATCGCCGACAAGCGGAAGTCCTCGGAACCGGTGAGGATGTTCGAGAGAATCCGGCAACACGCTTGTGGCGTGTACAATGCTCTCAAGCGACATTGGAGATGTGATCGCAGCTGTCAACCCGACGACCACAAAGCTCATTTGAGCCTGGGAGCAGCCGCTGTTTCGGTCAGCTTGGACGTCATATTCATCCTCGGCGACGGCAACCCAGACGATTCTCGACCGCCGTGGCAGCAGATCCAAATCGTGCCAACTGAGACGGCACATGCAGCAGTCTCTACTGACGTCAGCCATGTCCAGCAGTCCGCCTTGCTTGCCAGCGTCCAGCAGACTCTAATCCAACAAGACGCGGCGGCGAGAAAGCAAAACCTTACGAGCACCCTGCCACTCAGTTTACAATCAATGCGGTCCTCTCTGAAAACATCTCTCCGGGGGGCAGGAACCCGGCCCTCCCTTCGTACAGACAAGACGGTTCAATTCGACACTCAGGTGGTGTCCGTCACTTCGAGTCTATCGACTTCCTGCGCCACTCCAGTCAATATTGACCCTCAGCCTGAGCCTCAACCCATCTCCGACCTGTGCCACTTTCTAGCCCACAACGAACACAAATCAGGCGTTCTTCAGAGTGACACGGACCGCCATTTCCGCATGCACAAGCTGCCCAAAGATCCTGAGGCGTCTGCCGCAGACAGAGTACAACTAGTCCCCCTTTCCGAGCTCATGAAGGCGTACTACCACGGCTTGATTGACATATCACGGCAACGACGGTTCGAGATGGCCACGCACGTCGCCTCGGCGCTGCTCCAGACTCACACCTCCCCCTGGCTGGCCGAGAGATGGTCCAAAACAGACGTTTACTTCCTGGTCAACACGGAGTCGGGGTCCCTGCGCAGCACCTACCCGCTTTTCTCTCGCAGTTTCTATCCCGTGCCGTGCTCAACTCCCAACGTTGAGGGCGACCCTGCGGACAACAACACCAACAACAACAACCCCCAGACAACCGTCCACAACCCCGGCGGCCAACCCCCCAACGAAGAAGAGCGCACCCGCACAAGCCTCTTCACCGTCGGCATCCTCCTCCTCGAGCTGATCTTCGGGCACGCGCTCGAGGACTGCCGTTTCCGGCGCGAGTACTACGGCAGCAACAACCAGCCTAACGAGCAGACCGACGCGTGCACGGCGCGGCGGTGGGCGCGGGGGTTGCTCGGGGAGAGCGGGGCCGAGGTCGCGGACGCGGTGCGCCGGTGCCTCGACTGCTCGTTTGGCCCGCGGCCGGACTTGGGTGATGCCCGGTTCTGTGAGGGGGTGTATGAGGGTGTTGTGCGGCCGCTGGCGGAGTATGCGGGGGCGTGGCCGGCGGTGGTGGCGTGATGTCTTTCACCTCTGCATATGTTTAAGGGTAGAAACATTAAGAAAACGGGGCAACTCGAGCACTGAATTGCACGGCGGTGCCGGTTTCCCGGGCCCAAATCCCGGTCTGTCCGTGACTTTGTGCTGCTGCCCGATTCCGGGACCGGGCCAAAGGCGTTTTCCGCAGGCCGGGCGAGGCCGCCCGGGATAAGTGGGTGCCGCCGGCCCGGTTGTTGCTATTTTTGGCGCTGACGCGGGCGGTTGCGTGTGTCGTCAGCGCGCGTGGACCCTGGTTGCTGGGCCAGCACGGTAACTCTACGGAATCCTGCTGGAACGGGGGATGCACAACTTTGGACTCCACAGTATTTGGTGCTTTGTTCTTGGTGGACGAGGTTGCCAATTTTGGATTCTACAGTGTGTAAATCACAGTCTACATTGGTGGGTAGCATGCCGACCGGCAGTTGAGATGCCGCCTTGGGGGGCCCGAGATTGCAGGTGGCAATCCAAAAGGGACGACACTCCCCGATTGCTTCAGGTCGTGCTTGGCGACTGCATGCATCTCAAAGTCAGTTAGCTGGCGAAGCAGCAAGGAACACGGAAGCTCGAGACCACCAAATTTGGATTTGACATCTCTCGTTCTTCTGAATTTCCACTTTGGCGATGATGATCTGTCAAAAGAACATTTGGGACGAGCGCTGCCTCATCCACAATTCCACATGCAGAGCAGAGACGACCCACCATGAGCCTATCATCCCCCGTCTGATTGGCTCGCGCTGTCTTTGTCGTCGCGGCGCAGGGCGCCCACGGCTTCGTGCAGGCGTCATTGATGTGGCTCGGCACTGTGCAACCCACCGCCAAGACCAGGGTCTGCCCGTCGCCTGGGCAAAGCGCAGCGGCTGTGTTGGGATCCATTTTCCTGCCGTGGAAACCTGCGAAGCTGACCGGGTCCCTATTTTGGCATTGCAAACCGCGTGGATCTGCCTCGTCCCTTTTCCCACTTGACAACCGTGACTCTTTTCTGTGCTTGTTCGCCATCGCCGCCACCACTTTGCTGTGCGTTTGTCTTGTTTAACACCGAGTCTGAAGGTTTCTCTCCCAGCGCCCAGCGTCGTCGCCCGAGCGCCCGCAGTTGCCAGACTTGAAGTCAACTTTGACGGATCGCCAAACCCTCCTTTCCGAGACAGTCGACCTCCCCGCACAAGACAGCCAGGCAGGATGTGGGAGGACCTCGAATTCGACCCCGAACGGATCCCAACGTTCAAGTTGGTGTTCCACTCCCTCCAGATCCTGTTCGGCTTTGTGTCGTGGGCTCTTGGGATCGCCGTTTTCCGCGCCGACGGCTCAAAGGTTGTGGGCAACAATGGCTGGACATTTGCGGTGGTAAGGACAACACTGCTGGCCTTCCAAGATCCCGAGATAGGAGCGCTAACGTGGTTGCTGCCCAGTTCTTCCTCTCGGTGCCCGCGTGGATCTACCTGATGATGGCCCCCCGGTTCCCGCGCACACGAAAGATCGCCGAGCCGCACGCCATGCTGGTGGTCGACGCCCTCTTCGTCGTCATCTGGCTCTCGGCCTTCTCGACCCAGGCCGCCTACAACACGGCCAACCTCTGCGGCACCGCCTGCGGCATCAGCAAGGCCGTCGTTGCGATGGGTGTCTTTGTCTGGTACGTTTGCGACCCCCCCTCACCCCGATTGTTGACAAACCCCCACTAACAAACACCCAACCAACAGCCTCTTCTTCGGCGTGACGACCTTCTTCAGCATCTGGACCCTCAAATACTACCAGTGGAACAACCGCCTGCCGGGCTACGACCGCGCCCAGCTCAACAGCCAAAACATCGACCCGGACAAGGCCGCCTTCTCGATGGCCCCGCACGACGAGGAGGCCTACGCACCCGTCAACGTCAACGACCACGAGCACGACGACCACCTCGATGGATCCCACTACGGCGGTGGCGCTGGCGCCAGCGTCGTCGGGGGTGGCGCCCGCTCCGACTACTCGGACCCGTATGGGGCGGGTACAGCCAGCCACGTCGGCGGCGCCAGCACCGTCAGTAGCTACCACGACAACCCGTTCCGCCAGCAGGAGGCGAACCCGTTTGACAGCCACGAGACCGAGTACAGCTCCGCGAGCATGTCTGCTGCGGGCGGCGGGCGGTACGCGGCGCCCACGGCGATGGATGGGTTTGAGGACGCGAGGTTTCCGCACGCTGATTATGATCGGATTACGAGGCCATAATAATGGCCATGGGGCCGGTTTTGTTGAAAGGTAGACAATGGGGATCTGTCCTGGGTTGGGGGATCACACTTGTATGGCTAAGGGTCAGTTCTGGGATGGGTTAATAGTTGTGCATTTTGGCTTCCTTGCTTGGTGGGCGGGGTATATAGGGATAGCGCTGGTTTGGCTTAGCTTTGGTGTTGCTGGCGTCATAGAGGGTAGATCACAACGAGATACCATGAACATGAAAGTTTGGTTCAATTTCTGATATTTCGATGTTTTACCGTCCAGTTCATGTAGATATCTACCTGTTTACCTCTACCCCTTGGACAACGCCAGACGCCGGTTATGACAAACATGACCCTTCTGGGCCCCCCTTTCCTTCTCTCCTTTGGCCCCGCGAGACCTGGCACAGTTCACTATACCGGCCCTAAATCTCTGACACATCGGAGATACCCCTGGCGTTGAGGTGCGCAAGACGGAGCCTCACTCGCCACCCTATACCCTTCCGGCACCCGCTTCACATGAGGCACCCTCACGCCTCCACCAACCCAGCCTTCTTCAACCGCCTCCTAATATCCGCCGCAGTCTGCTGCATCGGATTGAGCTTCCCATCCCGCGCCATCGCCGCCACATCCTCCCCGTACCTCTCCACCAACCGCCGCAGCCACTCAACCTCCCTCTCGCTCGCGTGCCGCACCGTCTTCTCGGTCGGCCGCCCCGCCTCGCGCTCCAGCGCCCGCAGCACCTCAGGCCTGCTGGCGTCCTCCTGAAAACCGGACCACTCCTCGTAGCGCTTCTGCTGTGCCTGCTCGCGCCGCAGCTGCTCGCCGGAGCCGTCGTCCCCTTCGGAATCCGAGTCCAGCGCGTTGAGCGGGTCGCGCAGCGGGTTCGTGTCGCGCAGGACGCGCGTGATGCGGCCCGCGGCGTCGCGCTCGACTTTGACCTCGCGCACCTGCAGCAGCCCCTGGTTGGCCGACTGCGCGGCGAGGGGGTCGGTGGCCGTGTTGAGGTTGGATTTGTTGGAGGGCGCCGTGCCGCCGGTGGTCTTGCCGAGTTTGGCGACGAGGCCGAAGCGGGTGTAGTTTTGGGAGAGGGTTTCTTTTTTGTTCCTGGAGGGGGGGTAGGGGGTTAGGATGGGGGGTGGTGGTGAGGTTAGGTTGGGGGGAATGGGGGGAGGAGGGGACTGGACGAACCAGTTCTTTGCGATGATGTCGTTGCCGAGGGGGTTCAGCGCCTTCTTGCGCCGGTTGGGCATGGTGACTTTGGCGCGCGACGAGCGCCGCTTGCGCTTTTGCAGTTCGCGACCCATTGTGTGTGATGGCGGTCAGGGGTTGTTTGCGGGTTGGTGTTGGCGACAGCAGCCTCGAGTCTTCCTGGCTGCAGTGAACTGCGATTCCAAAATTTCCCCTGGCATTGAGCGATAAGACGGATTTCAGTGGGGTATGCTGCTTATCGGAGTTTTGGTCTGGCAGCTGCCAAGCGGCTGCCAGCAATCAGGACGACACATTCTCACTTCTGCACTTGGACTTGCAAAATATCACCATTCTCGATTCTCAATGGTCAGAGTTATTATGACAATATGCTAACCTGAAGGTTTATTTTACGGCCAGTCCATACTGTGTAAAGTCGTTGCCCGGTCCATGCCGGCTGTCACATGCCTGGAGCGGCTGCCGAGTTCTTGCGACTTTGCATCGGAGCTTGGTCTCGACACCTTCGGCGCCCTCTCACCATGTCTCATCAAAGAGCATGACCTGGTGTTTGCTGTTTGCTATAGGCCTAGGGGCTACCGCATGGCTGGCAACATGTGACCTGACCTGATCAAAGGAACGACATATCTATCGCGGTCCAAATCGAGCTTGGGTGGCCATCTCCGCTTCAGAAAGGCCACACTCCATCACTGCATAGGTACCCTCGACGATGCCCAACAGGGAACAACACCGCTGCTCATCATCATCAAAAACAACGCAAAGCCGAGTGCTTTCCCGCGCAAGATACTGCATATTCCGCCCCCAGAGCCGAAGCCGATGCAAACCACCTCATGCCCTCCCCAACAAACCCAAGCGATGCCAACCCCGCGTTTTATTTCCTTCACAGCACCACACCCGATTTCCTTCCTTCCTGAGCCTAGTCCAGGTATGATCGGTCCATGTACGCCGCCGCCCTCAGACAGCGGCAAGTAAGTCCAAGCAGCTGCAGCCTCTTGCATTTGGCTTCTTCTCCCGTCCATCGCCATTAGTTGCGCACCTCCTCTCTCACAACCCAACCAGTAGGTAAGTACTTGCCCAGTTGAGCCATAGAAAACGCGGGGGAAAGGAGGGGGGGAGGAAGAAAGAAAGGAGGCGTCCTGGTAAGCCGCTGAAGAGGGTGTGTGACACGCATTTTGCATTGCACAGCCCCGGAAAATCACCTTCTAGAAGCCGTCTAGAAGGCCGTCCCGTCCGGTCAGTCAGTCAAGCATCCAACGCCGATCAAAAATCGAGAAGAGGCAACTGGTCTAGATGGGGACGGCAGCGGCTTTGCCGTGTCCGCGCTCCCCTCTCTCCCACCGACCGTGGACGGACCCGCCCCTCCATAGTAAAAAGCACTCGCTTCTGAGTCCTGGCCGACCTCCTCCCCTCGGTTGCTTACTTTCCGCTAGTGTTGCAACGCCTACATGATACGGGACGGTAAAATAGCAGGCGCAGATTATCGGGTACCTATCTACGATCGTGTCGGGCCGGGACAGGGGCGTGGAGTTACCGTGGGGGCGGGTTAGAAGATAATAGATATCGGCCTCCAAGGCACGTTTCGGGAAGCTCGTCATGCGTGATGGCCAGAGGGGATTGCACCAGGGGCTTATGTTCCCATCGCTTGACCCCACGAGCCTTTCCCTCCCAGGCTAGACTCTCCGAACCTGAAGGTAAACAATGATGCCAGCGGCGGTACCAGGTCGGTACCTCTGCTACATGGCAGAGAGGAAACCTAAAACCACTAGGAAGGGAGATGGCGCGTGCGGTTCCACTCGGCTGCCCGTAAACACACGAGCAAGATCTGCACTGGAAAATGAAACTGGCGTGCCTGTCTCCTCTCCTTCCCGAAGTTTAGATGGTCAGGCACTGAGAGCGAAATATCGGCCCGGCAAACTAAAACCAACCCATGGACTATTTTCCCGTGTCCCCAAGGAACCTGCCTGCCTAACTACATACTATGAACTATGACTTGACGTAGATACCTACCTACCTCTGCGCCAGATGAATGCACCGTCCCAAAACCATCCAGGGTATGCATACTTGGTACATGGGGAAAAAAAAGGGCGGAGTAGACCGCTCTGCCATGATATGAACAGGAACGCAAAGGAGAGAGAACCCGCTCCAACTCTCAGAAACCAAAGCACAAAACAAAATAAACCACCATGCCACTGCCTTTACACCCTTGTGTATGTGCAAACCACGCCATGTTTCCCCGTTGACTCCTCAACCAACCACCCAGTGCCATCAAAACATAATCCACTCCACCTCGACCCCCGGCCCGCCAATACACTTCGCCCAGTTGAACGGCCCGCCCTTCACATTCCCGCCCATCCTTCCATGATGATGATGAGGAGGATGATGATGCTGCTGCTCGCGCCACCCTCCCCCTTCGCCAGCCCACAACCGCTCCAGCACCTCGAGCGCGGCCAAGTTATTCATGTAGCCGCTGCGCGCCATGATCTCCCTGCACTTGGAGCGGACGATGCCCTGCTGCAGCTCGTTGACGCACTCGCTCCCCGCGACAAACAGCGGCCACAGCAAAAACTTCTCGGCCGCGCTGCCCGACTCGAGGCTGGTGGCATAATAAACGACCTGGCTGACGAGGTTGCGGAAGTTGTTGTGGTCCGACGGCACGTTGGGGCTGGCGAGCCGCTCCGTGTAGAGCAGCGCCGCGTAGCGGAAGGCCTCGCTCAGCGAGCCGAGGTCGCGCACCTGCCCGCTTGTGGGGGTTGGTGGCGGGAGGGCGGGGGAGGTCGAGGAGTGGGACGTTTGCGAGGGCGCCGTGAGGGAGGCCCGCACGCGGGCGCCGTCGAATTCCCAGCTCTGGAGGGCCTGGCGGGCTTCCTTCCACTCGCGCCAGAACATGCTGCGGGGGTCGTCGTAGGCCGTCGGGGGGTTGAGATGCGTTGGGCTGAGCATGTCGTCGTCTTCGAGGTTCGGCGCGCCGTAGCCGTTGCCGTCGAATCGGATGCTGCTGTTGACGGGGTGCGGGAGCCCGCCAAATATGCTGTGGTGGTGGTCTGGGCCGCTGAGGAGGGGCGGGGGCTTGAATGCAGCGCTGAGGGGGGATGCTGATCGGGAGGCGGTGATGCGAGGTAATGGGGGAGAGGAGAGGAGGTGCTGTACGGGGCGGTGCTGAGACAGTAGGTTCAGCCGGCCGAGCTTACCGACAGTCTTGAAGAGTTCGCGATCGCAACCGACGAGGTTCTCGGCCCCGGGGGGTAATAATTGCGTGTCCGGCGAGACGCCGTAAAAGGAGGCGGTGAGCTGTGGTTCCCTGTCGTTGACGCTCGCGGATATGGCGTCAAAATACGTGAATAGGGCCTCCATCCACCCCGAATCTCTTGATGCCGGGTACGGCGACATCCTCCGTAGCCCCAGGATCTTTCTGACACCGGCAAACTGCGTCTGGAACTTTGCCACGCCCGACTCGGCCATCCGGTAGTGACATAACAACAGAATGGTGGCGAGTACGGAGTCGTGCGTCGACTTTTCGGCGTCGTTCAGCTGCTCGTTCAGCAGGCGGACGGCCAGGTTTCGGTGCTGGTATTCCTCGGCGAGAGACTGGTCGGTGGGCTGCACGTCGGATCCGCTGTCGATCGGGCTCATCTCTAGCCGCCTCTCGCCCGCATCCCTGCCATGGTGGCCAAGGCTAAGCCTCCTCTTCATTCTCAAATTGCATGCCGCGAGCGCGCAGATGGCGTGTTGGAGGCTTCTGCTGCTGGTGCCGAGCCGAAGTATTTGTTCCCTGAAGGGGTTGTTGGGGCCGTCGATGAAGACCATGCTGGGACACATGGTCTTCTCGTAGTAGTCCATGAAGAAGGGGATCTTGGCGATGAGATCGGGGCTAACTTGCAGGACTGGCGAGGGCGATTGTGAGGGAAACGACCCCGGCCACGATGCTGGGTTTCTGTCCGGGACGCTTTGTGACACGGACTCATCGTCTGCACTTGACGATGCCCAGAAAGGGCCGTGTGACTGGGCGCTCGAGCTGTACGTGTCCAGGTCCGGTGTGCCAGGCACTTGAGTAGCGGGTTAGAGTTTGTTGCACGGGGGAAGGTGGGCGGTGTAACTCACCCAGGACGTCGTCCTGACGCATTTTGCGGCTCAACTGCGCTTCCATGCTATCCACATGAGAAAAATGAGAATGAAGGCTCGAGGTGGGTTCCGATGGTGCATAAACAAGGCTGGGACATGGGGCCGCTGCCCGCGAGTGCTCGATCATCATGGCTGCCACCGGACTCTGAGGGACGGGCGACGCGTGGCTGGGAAAGCTTTCGTAGACGATCGGGCTGTGGATGAAGGTAGGCACTTCTTCCCTCGGAAACGAGTGGCCAAGGGGGGACATGTAGTCCACGTCGCTCATCGAGTCGATTGGCGTGTGGATCATCTCGCGCTGCATCATGTCTCCGGGGGACGAGACGGGGATGTGCAGGGGCCGTGGTGCGAATCTCGACGTATCGTTCGTCATGCTCGAAGAAAACGGGATATGAGTCCAACCTGGTGGCGCCGTCTCGGTCGGGGACAAGTGCTGTGACATGTCGTAGGGGTGAAAGTGAGTTGTCGCCATTGGCACCGATGGATTTCGCCTGTGGCCCATCTCCATCTTTACTTCCACCTCTTCCCTCACGGCCCGGTCATCCTGCTGCTCCGCTGGCCATTGCCCCGTCGAGGCGACGGCGCCAGTCCGGGCCCGTACCGTCGTCGGCGACTTCACCGTCTTGCCCGAGCTCACGGGCGGCGCCTTTGCGATGGGCAGCGACAAGCCGCGCAGCTTTCCTCGGCTCGCCACGCCGACGCCCCATGTCAGTTGCGTCTTGTAGCCGGAGCACTCGTTGCCAATCTCCAAGCATTGCGAGCAGTACGGCCTCCTCCTGTCGCACTTGACGTTCCGCTTGGCGCAGGTGAAGCAGTCGTCGGCAGCTCCTCCGGCGGGGGCCCTTCTCCTGCGCTTCCTGGCAGAGGCAGCATCCTTCCCAGTCGAGGCTGTCGGCGTGCTGATCGGGGCGGTCATATTGAAGACTCTCGTGAGGACTGGTGGTTAAAGTATGCTGTCGTCCACCTTCGCTTCTGCAGTGGCCAGCTTCCGGTTTTTCCCAAGTCCAAGGTCGTGGGAGGGCAGATCCGGGGCAACGGGGCGACACAGCAAATGATCTCCAACACAAGGTCTGGCCTCCAATGGACAGCAGCTGACTGGTGTGGATAAATGGGAGGTAATATGGAGAGACTCGGGGCCCATAGCACGCTGGGGTGAGTGACAATGAAACCCGGGGGGGAAAGGGGAAGTCAAGAAGGCTCAGCACCTGGGCTGGGCTGGGCAGGGTTCGCGGGCAGCAGAGCTTGTTTTAATCAAAATGGGGTGTTTCCCACTGACCGGCAGCGGCAGACGCTTGTGTGCGCCCCATGTCCAGCCCAGCAACCCCCCTTTTCGCGGGCAAGGTACACTGAGGTACATTCCCTCGGTACCCCCCAAGCGCGAATGGCCCCCGGGGTGGAGGCGGCGCTGGAGTGGTGCAACGGCTGGGAATCGGGAATTGGGGCGGCGACAGGGACAGGCGACGGGGGGTGCGCAGAGCAGGGGGGGGATGGGCTGTCGGCGGCCCACACCCCATCCATCGGCGCAAACCCTGGCCACTCGACCGGGGCGATGGCGGATGGCGGATGGCGCCAGGGGCGGCACGATGCTGCGGCCGACTTGCGACAGGCGAGTTGACCGATCCGGCTCGAAACTGCGGCGGGAGGGTAACAACAGAGCACACGGGACGAGAGACCACTTGGAAATGCCGGACGGCGCTCGGAAGGATGACGAGGGAGCGGAATTCCGTCTCATGTAGCGGCCTACTTGGTTTGCGTGGAACTTGAAGCGATTTCGGGGAGCCCGCAGCATGGCCTCGATCAAACAGTCGCCGAAAATTCGCGGACTGCTTGCAAGAGAAGGGCACCGCAAGCACGGTATCCTTGCGAGAAACAGGGCACGAGTTTTGGCAGCGGATTCCATCATCCGAAGCGCTTCCACGCGAGTGGGCGAGCAGGTGCCAGCGCTGGGGACTTGGAGCAGGCATCATGGTTCGAAAACGTGAAGAATGAAATGGCAGGCTCGATTCCCAGGTTCCTCCTGCCTCGGCGCGGGATCCTGGGGAAAAAAACCAGCGCGCTCATTGGGCCATGCCTGGCTTCGGGCCACCCGCAAGCTTTGCCCCTCCCTGTCCCTTCCTTCGACAACTCGAAATCCATCTTCCTGTCCTTTTATTCTCTCTTCGACCTGTGGAATGGGGTTTCAGCCATGACAATGGCTGCTTCATCCCGGCAATCACGGCCACGTCCGTTCTTTTTTGACCTGGCCGTCTGGCCGCGGTTTCGGCAGGCTGGCTAGCGCCCCAATCCGAGGTGGGCTTCATGCAGTGGCCCACAGCCGTCTCCATTGAAGTTACCACTCGGTTATCAGACGAACGCGACCTTGCCAGAACAGGGTTGGCTCGGGCATCCGCAGTGCGGCATGACAACAAGTGACCTCGGTTTCTACAAAACCGCAATCATGCTCGCCTCGTCGCTCGTGGCCGAAGGGAAGCATATGAGGCCGCAAGCAGGCGCAGCTCACGGAGAAGCAGGTCATGGCCACTCGGGGACGCCACTGTGAGACATCTCTCGGAAGCATCCTGTCGTGTTGGGCTGCTCCACTTGCGGCAAAGCATGGGAAGCTCGCGAAACGACGCCATGAGCCCGGAGTAGGGGTTCGTGATTACTCACCGTCGTCGTGGCAGCAGTTAATATATTTAGCAAAGTGATCTTGGTTGCTGGGTCAGAAACCGGCGACGACATGCAAGACCGGCGTTGGCGACGCAGCACGAGGGAGCACAGCGAATCCCAACCAGCCTGATGACTTGCCCCATCAGGCGTCTGGGAGTGAACTTCATTTGACATGCTGCCCCGATTGCTCGCTTCCCTCAATGTCCGCGCCCCCATAGACCGGCGCTCTCAAGCCCATGACCCGGGAACTCGAGAGACGACAAAAATAGCCCGATAAGACAACATCATCAGTCCTCGGTGGCCGCCGTTACAGTCCGAATCGATCCACCGGCGAGCAGCGGGATTAATCTGCTGTTTGGTCTGCGGCTTGCCGATGCAGAGGCCAATCAACCACCGCCGGAGGCTTCGACACAGACTTCCACCGGCCTTCGGCGCGGGATGGCTGTGAAGGTTGCTTATCAAACATCCCAGTCAGGCCAAGGGTGGAATCGTGGCGACAGCGAGATACCACGCCGGGAATCCCGGAGCCCACCGAGAATGTTGGTGTTCTAACTGTTGAGTTATCTGTAAGGAGCCAGGGCCCTGGGCCATCCGGGTGAGCCTCGGGCAGCCGCAATGCACGACATGGCAGGGAGGCCCGGCCATCTTTCGACTTCACAACTGTTTGGCACACCGTATCTGCTCCGGGTGTCGATACCTCCTTGCTCTCATTCACAGGGTACGCATCCCGCCAATCTCCGGAACCGAGCCGGGAGCCAGAGGCCGTGGTTCTCGGAGGACTTCCGGGATATGTTGTTCACGGCCGGCGCCGCTGGCTGCCGCTGACTGCCGCTGACGAAGGGCTGACCACAGCGTGGTAACCACCCGGCAACACTTCAGAAGAGGAGATTCCAGCCCTTCCAGGTCCCACTCCACAAACCCACAAGGGGTCCCGTTTCTTTTAGCGTTCAAAAAACCCTTCATTTCACAATCACGATTGGCTGGCGCGTTTAGCATAAAACAGCCTGTCTTCTTGGCGGATTGGTTCGAGTATATCCCGCTTGGAGATTGTGGTGTTGATCCGTCTTGGTTCAGACCTTCAGGGCCAGGCTGCTTTCATGCCTGTTCACGAGACCGGGAGTCGAAACATATGATGCTGGACATCAAGCTGGAGACACACCAGAGCAGTTCCGGGCTCAATGGACACCGCTGCCTCGGCCGGCCAAGACTCTTCTCCCTCGACGTCCCCCGTTTCGATATCTCAGGTCGTGGGGGTCACCTTTGCACTCTGGGGTAATATCCACGCCGAGGAGCCTCGTCCTCGATAAAACATGGCGCGGGCATGGGCAAGTCGGTTCGCTATCAGCCCAAATGCTCCACAGCCGCGCAAGATCTGCCGGCCAGGGGTATCGCTTTCACGTGCTTCATCAGTCAAGAAGACACCGAAGCCGCAAGCGCTTTCAGCTGCGGGCGTTGATGTTGATCCCTGAGAGACAGGCGACGAATCATGTTCCTGCCACCAAGCACTGTTGAACTGATCGACGTTTGAGACATTCCGTCCTTCTCAGCCTGCCAGCAAATCGATCTGTGATGATGGGCTTCAGCAGTTTGGGGGCAACCACTGACCGCTGTTGCCGGTTGCTGCCCCTCACGTTTAACCCTGCAGCCAGCTTGAACGCTACACCGGTTCGGGCAATGGCCGAGGGGCGGATGCGCCTGTCATTGGCTGCACGCGACACCAATTCGTCGCGGGTTCCTTCCAGTAGGTAGCCAGCAGCCCATATGCAAGCCCAGAGTTGTGGCTGAAGCAAACGGCCCTTTTCCTGACGCCGCCTCACGGCACCGCATCTTGGCTTCCGCCTAACCCCAACCCCAGAAGCAACAATCTGAGAGCCTCGGCAACACGCAGCACGGCTGGCCTCGTCCCGTCAGCTCGGGCTCAGCTGAAATCACACAAGCCAACCCTTGGAACCGTCCGAAGAAATAAGCCAAGCCACTTGTTGGACTCGACAAGTACGCCCTCGGAGATTTGCGCTGGGCAACGCGGAAAACAGGAAGCGTCGTCGGGTGCATCGGTGCATCGGTGCATCACAGGGAACACTGCATCATGCAGCTCGAGCTTGCGCCATCAAGCATCAACCCGTCACCAGCCCGCCCTCTGCCAGTCAGCTCGAGGGCATTCCAAATTAATTGTCCCCTCTGCGCACCCTCGAGGTCCTCCCATTGCCTCCTTCGCTCTTGTTGGAGCAGCAGTGCCAGGTTCGAGGGGGCCAACAATCGAGCAAGCATCAACTGTTGGTGATGAGGGGGGCCCTGTGCCCTCTTATCACGCACTTGCCCCGTGCGCTCTCTGTTGTGTGATGACCGCTCGTCGTCCACGGCTGGCTTCGACCGTTGGGACGGATGAAACGTTGCAATCGCTGGCCGCACCTTGCCGCGTCCGGCAAGGTTCCGATTCCTGGCTGATCGTGCACGGTCTCCCCGCGTATTGGCCCTGCCCCCTAACCCCCTTCTGTCACCGACGAGCCAGGTCCCAGAAAAGCGTGGTGTCGTTGCAGTGTCGCATGCTCCCACCGCGTACCGCCTTGTATCTCGCAAGGCCCCTTGCGCACAACCTCGAGGTGTCATTGTCTCCGGCAGTCAACCGCTGTTGAGGAATCAGGATCCTCGACCCTGACACTTGCAGCCTCTGGTCACTTCGAGGTTGGGTTCGACGACAAATCGGCGTCGAAAACACCCCGATAATGACATCGAACCCTGGCCAGTGCCGCATTCCCGCCGCCGCCGCCGCCTCTTTCATCATCATTCGCCCGACCGACCCCAATGTTGACGCCCGCGATTCCTCGCAGCAGATCGCGTCGATCTCTCGCCACGAACAGGGCGATTCCCGATGGTGCTTGGAGAACTTTCGTGTGTTGGAAGCGCGGATATACGCGGGGCAAACTCCCCCATCCCGGCTACTCGGAACCAATCTCGAATCCAAAGTCCAATGTCTCACCATGTACCCCGTGTGCGCATGTTCCAGTTCTTTGTTCGCTCGTCCGATCCCCTACCCAATGCTAGGTATTGCCCAGACCCCGCGTTCGCGCAACTCAAGACACCACGCCGCCGCATGGCAAGGCAAGTTGTCGATATTATCGGATTGGGCTGAGACAGGGACTCACTCACTCACTCCAGACCTCTCTCGATCCGAGCGAGACAGATCAAGCAAGCATTAGCGGTTGGCTGGCCATTGATGAGTGAGCCTAGCGGTAGCGTTAACTAATTGCCTCCTGCGGTTCGTGGGACGAAGACGCTCGTCTGACCCCCTCCCCCGCACCTATGTCTTGTCTTGTCTCAGTGTCTCTCTCTGTTTCTGTGTTTGTGACTCGGCTATGAAGAGCATTTGGCGGCAGGCAGCCCTACACCTAACCATAGCACAAAAGAACGGGCGTGGTTTAATATCGACCCGTGTCTTAGCCTTCCCTTGCTTCCTTTGGGTTCTTGTGCTCTGGGAGCACAAAGGGAGGGCCGAGGGAAAGGGCATGGCCCATGTGTGACGGATGACCTCACGTGGAAAGGATTGCACACGGGGGCGGAACTGTATGTACTATGTATGCTCGGCATCGGCACTAACTGACATGCCTGCCTCCCCGTGCTTCGGAAGCTGGATATTGCTTTTGCTTATTCTGTGCATGCTGCATGGTCCATACGCGTCCACGCTTCCACACTCCTCCCACGCGGTCTGATACCCTTGCCTCAAAACTCACTGACTGAGCCCTTACCCAGCGAGTGTAGGGGCAGGACGGGAAGGGAGGGATGGCCCTTCATATATCGTGATGGTCTCTCCCGGCTTCTCAGTTTCTGCTTTGGGCACCTTGGCGTGGGGTTTGGAGGCTGCTGGTGGTGGTGGCGGACAAACACTTGCCTATTGAGTTATGGGCTTTAGCCCGCTTTGGAAGATGAAGAAGTCGTCTTTGGGGTGGTGATGGTGCACCATGTCCAGCTCGGATATGCCTCGCATTGCTTCCGTCATTCCCATCCCTTTTCTTCTTCTGGTAGTGTGTTGACACACTGCCTGGCGAGACGACATGGCCCCCAGGTGAGATGGGAGGACCGTGTGGCAACCATCAACCACGGGTGAGAAGGACTGAACCACATCTCCCTTCGTCTCCTGGCGGATTACCCAAGCCTTTGGTCATCGTGAGCGGAGAGCATAGCAGGTGGCTTTCTAGAACCGTGCGGGCATTCCTTTCGTGGCCAATGCCAACGCCAGCCCGCGGCATGTTGTAGTACGGGCCAGAGAAGCCTGCAGTATTTTCGTGCTGTGCTACACTCTCCGTGCAGTCAGCCTGGGGCAACGGGAACGCGGATTCCGATGCATGGCTCGTTTGCGTTCTGTAACTCGCGCCTTCCCTTCTCACATTCACTCCCCGGCTACGGAGGGTCGACGAGTCGAGTCCCTTTGTTCCATCTCATCCTTCCAGGTTTGTCTAGGGTATCGTCGAAGCTAAACGAGCAAGGCGGACCTTGCTTCGGGGCTCCAATATGAGCCATCACATCAGCTCTGAGCCAAGCGGCTCAAACAAGTGTCGTCACTCGTATTCCCAAGTTACCAAGGCAGTTGTCCTCCCCGGGACAGTAAGCCAGGCGGTTACACCTGACACCCGGGCCCCGAGGACGCTTCCGTGTCTTGTTGTACGAGCCCGGAACATGGCGACAGCGTTACGGGCGGAATCTGAGATCTGACGGCTTGCTTTCGGCTGCGCCTGCCGGATCGGCGGTGGCTTCCATTACTTTTCACGAAGGCGAGGGGCAACGAGGACCGCTATGTACTCGATGATGCTCGGGGATATGAACTTGAGGGGGTGCTGGAGTGGTGAGTGGCATTCAGGGGCAAAGCCGCATGGCCCATTATACTTTAACAGGTGTGCTGGGGTTGAGACCGCCGGTTGTGTGCTTGTCACTGAGACTGTTCGTAGTTCCAAGTAGATATATGATGACGGGTTGACACTCTGTCTCGGTTACTGGATTCTACTCCTGTATTGGAACCCCGGGCTGAATGCTGCAAGAGGTCTCAGTTTGGCCATGCTGATACCTGATATAAAACTACAATACCGACGCTGATCTGACCATATAAACAGACTTACTAGTCCCGGTTGTCCAGCAACTGTGTTTTGAGGGCCCTAGTGACTTGAGTCTTCGGTCTAATCAGTACTCCAACGATCGCTCAAAGCTTCAAGCAACTTCAAGGCAACGAGGTGTAAATAAATGTATCAAGAAGAGTCAAAATCTTTTACGTAAGCAGCCCTGGAGTGTTAGGATATCCAAATCCAAAGGCGTCAAACTGTGGGTTGGAAAAGCTCGTATCAAGCAACCAACAACGCCAGCGCTGAAAGAAAACTACCTTACTAGTAGCGAGCAAGGGAAGGGAATGGAACATTACGGCAGAACTAATTTAGTACATCGAAGCGGGGGCGCTCACCGGCCAGCCCCTAGAGACGGCCGAACAGAGGGACGTGCCATCTAGGAATCGCCGAGGGGCGTGGATTCTTGGGAGTTCCAGGCGAAGTCGAGACCGTGATCCTCAAATTCCAACTATTATCGTTGCGGGTATTAATGTTGACGGCGCCGTCCTGTGGCCTGGGTTGTTTGGCTAGAAGGAAAGTGGTGGAGGAGACGAAGGTTAATGGTGAGAGTGTTTGTTTACGAGGCTCAGGGGTTCGGCGCCCACTGGGATAAGGAACGAGCCCCCGGAGCTTGTAGGAATCGACGTTCCGATGAAAACGACAGAGTAGCCTCCTTTGTTGTAGTATAGGATGGTTGCATGAGTTTTATCCAATTGTCGAGGTCTTGTTGGTGGTCGACCTAATTAACGTTAACTGTCCAATGCGTCAGGGGTGACGATGGCGCCGCCGTGCTTAAACTAGGGGATAAGGTAGCCAGAGGGAGCTTCATGCTGCCACTCTCTGCTATGCCGGACGAGATGGTGATGTTCTTTCACTAGGACCTACGCATGTAAGCTAGGAGCACGGAGGCCGTTCACCAATCTCGACGCCCAGCCAGGCAACTGGGGCACCACACCGTATGTGTCTGTAGGAGTTGTCCAAATGATACTGTCATGCTGAAGAGATCGATCCCGTGTAATAATCTGTGGTAATATCTTTACAACGTTTGGGAGAGGGAAGCCGGTTGTGGTAGTGCTATTAACTTCAACTTAGACCTAACCTACTCCTTGTATTGAAGCAGCCCCCAAGGACGTCCATCGCCCGGCCATTCTTCACACTTCACATTCAGCTTCATAAACAATCCTTCCATTTGACTTCTCGCCAAAGCTCCGTTGCAAACTAGCATGCATTGGTATAAGCTGGGTATAAGCATGCAATCCCCCCCTCTTTCCCCACCCTTCCCCCCCCCAATCGAATCTCGACAACACCCCTCTCAACCCTACTTGGCCAACTCCTCGAGAATAGTCGCTTCGAGCGACTCCGGCTTCGTAGTCGACGCCCAGCGCCCCTTGACAGCGCCGTCCTTGCCCACCAGAAACTTCTCAAAGTTCCACTTGACGCGCTTCATGCCCAGCAGACCAGGCTTCTCGGCCTTGAGCCACTGGAACAGGGGGCTGGCATCGTCGCCGTTGACGTCAACCTTGCCCATAATGGGGAAGGTGACGCCGTAGTTGAGCTGGCAGAACTCCTGGATCTCGTCGTTGGAGCCGGGCTCCTGGTGGCCGAACTGGTTGCAGGGGAAGCCGAGGATGACAAAGTCGTCCGGGTGCTTCTCGCGCACCGTCTTCCACAGCTGCTCGAGGCCGGCGTACTGCGGGGTGAAGCCGCACTTGGAGGCCGTGTTGACGATCAGGACCACCTTGCCCTTGTAGTCGGCGAGGGGGACCTCGGCGCCCTTTTCTGCGGGGTTGGGTTAGTGGATGGGAACTGAGTATGCAGAGGAGAATCACGGACTGTCGGCAGGCTTGAAGTCGTAGAAGGTGGTTGCGGAGGCCATGGCTGCGAATGGTCTGTGGAGGGGGAGCGGTTTCCTTGAAAGTGCAACGGTGGCGGACCTGGATCTGGGGTGCTGCAAAGGCAATGAGTGGAAACGGCGCAGGGCAAATGACGCGGTTGCTGTTGATAGTCTGGCTGCCGATGGGCGAGTGTACGAAACTCGAGCTATGAGCTGGCGGGAGATGGGCATGGACTGGTAGAGAAACATCAGTCAAAGCATGGAGAGTGGGAAGATGCATTATTAAGAAGGAGCCAGGCGTGGGGCGAAGCTTCTGATTCCAGACCCATTTGACGCAAAGGCGCGGGCCATCCCATTGGCTGGTTTGTCCCGTGCCGGGGATCAAGCACCGCAAGCGTTTCGATCGCTTCACTTTCCTCGCATGTGTTGAAGTGCACCCAACGGGCGCTATGCGGCTTCCACAGTACTGATCTTGTTAGTCATGCTGAGAACCTGGAATAAGGGGATGAGAGACTCTCTGGTGAATATCTAAGCCTCGGAGGCCTCAACACCAAGCTAGAATCAAGCACGCTTTGTCGGTTGTTTCTTCCATCTCTGGCTCGCCTAGTCTTTACGCATAGCGTATTCATACCATTTGAGTTCAGCCAGCCAGCAGACCAATCGTATGTACAAGATCGGTCATGTCTCGGGGCCCCGGACCATTGTGCCCTTCCGCCTCAAGCTGTCTGGCCTCGAATTTGGCGGGGCTCTGTGCCAAGCGAACGTATCGCCGAGGTTGCAGGTTGATGCAAGGGCGCTTTGCCGAGCTCCACCACGATTGCCCCTCCCGTCGTCTCATGCTCAGGCTCATCGAGTTGGCTCTTCAGCGCATGGACAATTCAAAAGGCAGAAGAATCACATGCAATGCAGATCTGATATGGGATGACAGACAGACAAAATTTCGCAATTTCATCAGACACCCTATTTAGTTGGTCTTTGGACAGCAGGCACCTCGTTATCCTTTCCTTTCCCTGCCCTTGGACTCGGGCAACAATGGACGGACCCCTCCACGTGGTTGCCCCGCTATCAGAGCTTGGGCCACTATGATGACGGCACCAGCGGGCTGGCTGTGGCGGGTTGGCGAAGCTGCGACTGCCAACCAACTGCTGCCAAAGCATCGTCGCTCAGGTCGCTCGTCAGAAGACACGCCGAGCTCTCGTTGGGAAAAGCGGCAGACAGCGATACACTGTGTGCGCAATTGCCCCATTTGACCCCGGGTCGGGCTTTGTCAGCTCGGACGCAACTCGGCTTAGGCGCAGCGCAGGTGCAAGGATGAATGCGCAGCGGAAGAGGAACATTGTCATTGTCGGTGCGTCAACAAAGCCCCCCAAAGCCTGTCAGGTACGCCCAAAAAAAAAAAAAAAAAAAAAGCTTATGCAGTCTCTCAGGCGGAGGTATTATTGGATCTTCAACCGCCTATTACATCTCGCGCCATCCGAGGTTCAATCCCGCCCTGCACACCGTCACCCTCCTCGAAGCCACCTCCATCGCCGCCGGTGCGTCTGGCAAAGCTGGCGGGCTGCTCGCACTATGGGCCTATCCGACCTGCCTCGTACCTCTATCATACGCCCTGCACCGGGACCTCGCTGCCAAGCACAATGGCGCAGAACGATGGGGCTACCGCCGCCTGGGATGCGGTAGTCTGGCCGCCACAGTCAGTAAGAACGGCATAGAGACGAGGGCACCGAAGCCACCATCGCCGCCCGCGGATAACGGTACCAACGGCGAACTCCCCATTCAAAGCACAGTCCCGGACGAAAAGACCAAAGACTGGGAGAAACTGCCAAAACAAGACGGCAACGCGGCTGGTTTACTACAGGACTCCCCCTTACCACCCGACCTAGACTGGATCGACGGCAGGTTAATCCAGCACTACGAGGAGATGGGCTCTCCCGGGGCGACTGAAACAGCCCAAGTCCACCCCTTCTACTTTACTAACGCCATGGCCGACCTGGCAAGGGAGAAAGGGGTCGACATCCGGCTACGAGCTAAAGTGACCAAGATCAACGACACCAAAACGGCGGGCGTGCACAGCGTCGCATACGAGGACCGAGATACCGGGAAAACACATACCATCGGGGACGTGACGGATGTCATCGTGGCGGCGGGGCCGTGGACGGGGAAGCTGGTACCGCGGACGAAAGTCGAAGGCCTGCGCGCCCACAGCGTCGTCTTCGAAGCCGACGTCAGCCCCTACGCCGTCTTCACCGACATCCAATTGCCGACCGACTACATCCCCGAGCACCGCGCCAGCCAGGGCCAAAAGAGACGCCACAAGGGCAACGTCGACCCGGAGATCTACGCCCGCCCCTTTGGCGAGGTGTACGCCTGCGGTATGTTCCTACGCCCATCACCTCCTCCCTTACCCCCTCACTGACACCTTTCCTTCTCCAAGGCGAACCCGACAAAACAATCCCCCTCCCCGCCACCGCCGACGAGGTATCCACGGACGAATCGCAGTGCGACGACCTCATAGCCTACATCGGCACCATCTCGCCCGCCCTCGCCTCGGCCCCCGTCAAGGCGCGCCAGGCCTGCTACCTGCCGCAGCACATCCGCTTCGGCGAGCAGCGGGGCCCCCTGATCGGCCCGACGTCCGTCCCGGGGCTGTGGGTTGCCGCGGGCCACACCTGCTGGGGGATACAGAACGGGCCGGGGACGGGCTATCTCATGGCGGGCATGATCTTTGGGGATGGCGTGGAGGAGGAGGTGGGGAGCCTGGATCCGAGGAAGTTTAAGGTGTGAGGTTTAGGGGGGTTGTTTATTATGGGTGTTTTAAGAGATTTATCTACTTCGGGGCCGGATATCACGTTAGCGGGGACATGCAGCGGGTTTTTGTTAGGTACTCTTCAAGATAGTCCATATATATTTCTTGACGTCGGTTTGTGGTGTAGGGGAATGACATCAAACTGTCATGGCTTGAGGGGCACCCAATTTGCGTGAACTCTGGGAGTCAGATGTAGGAAATGGCAACCAAGAACAAGAACCTCTCATCCTTCTTTTCATAGTCTATAATACCATCATCATCGTAGCTACAACAGGCTGTTCTTTTTCCTCTTGTGCCTCCCCTGACATTGTCACCGTGATATGAATCAGTCAGTTGGGAACTCCCAAGTTGCGGAAACAACTATCAAGTTAGGCGAGGTCGCCGTTAGTACAGCGCCCCTTTATTGTTCGTTAATTAACAGCTGGCCTAAGGGGAAGGGTATACCTGGTAGCTTTGAGACTTTGTTGAACGACTACTATAATGTATTTCTTCCTTTCCTCATTTATTTTCTATTTCTCGTTTTTTTTTTCTTTCTTCCTTTTCGATCGCTGTTGTGAATGAATATGTTTGGAGATTTCTCACGGCCTCGACTATGATCAAAATTAGTTTGCATTGACAACGACATGATGCCAGGCTAGACTCTTGCCCCTGAATCGTGTATTGGCCGTCGAGGTTGCCCCTGTAGCCTACCGGGACGTAGTGTTTGCCTCGAAGTATGTGGGATTGGAAGAGAAGGAGGCTCGTGTTGCTTATCTTAGTGGGTGGAAACTGGTTGTATCGGGGAAAAGGGAGATCCTGTTGCTCGGTGGGTTGGAAGCTTATTCAGTTGTAAGTTGGAACTTGTAAGTTGGGGCTGTTTCGTATAATTGCTGGATTTGTTAGGAAGTCAAGTGCCAACTGGCCGGCTGTGCGGCTTTGGTAGACGAGAGTAATTAAGGGAGAAGCTGTTTCCCGGGAAAACTACGAGTCAGGTTGGCTACATGGAGAAGTAGTTGCTTGCTGGGGAAAATGTAGGCTATGCTGGCTTTGCAATTACGCGAGGCGGGTGCTGCTTGCCGATACCTGATACTGTTAATGGTTATATTGTTATTTTCTTCGTAATATACCTACCTGTTTACTATATAGTTGAGATTGGATGCTGACCCAGTTTGCGCAACCACTACTCCTGCGTAATAAGACTGGTCGAGGAACTACTAGCCTCGATCTAAACCAGTCACTAAGGCGAGTCCAAAACACAGGAGCTACTACCGTCATCACGTGCTTTGAATAATACCCAGATCCCATTTACTAAGTGCAATGCATTAAAGTGACCAGCTCGTGTCCGATGTGTCCATCCCTCCAGTCAACCGTGTGATATGCATGACGGTCCTTCTTCTTCTTCCTGATGGTGCCATGGGGCGTGTCCGCTCCGATGCCCCTTGCGCCGCCCACCCATGCAGCTCTCCTTACCCCTTTTACACACTTTTTAAAATATACAGCACGCCAACAACTCAACTCTCCTCAACTACCGCGGCTAGCTCCCGCCCTATAACGATTTCTCCAACTCCATCACCTCCCTGACCCCCTCCTCAATAGCCGCCACGCGCGCCTTGTCGAGCCGCTTCAGCGGCCGCCGCGGGTAGCCGCCGTAGCCAAAGTAGCTCTGGATGGCCTGCTTGGTGCCCGCGATGGCGGCCTTGGTCAGCACCCAGTCGCCCTTGGCGAGCGTCTTCTGCAGCGCGGCTGCCTCGGCCTCCTTGCCCTGGGCGTACAGGTCCCACACGCGTACGCACACCTTGGGCATGACGTTGGCGCCGCCCGCGATGATGCCGCTGCCGCCGCTGGCCAGCGTCTGCACGGTGAAGTCGCACATGCCGCCGAACGCCATGTAGCCGGAGCCCTCGGCGCGGGGCGTCTTGGCGTCGGTCGCGAGGGCGACCCGGGTCAGCTTGCCTGTGTTGCCGCACGTGAACTTGGTGCCGACGATGTTGGGGTGGGACGCCAGGCGGATCAGCAGGTCCGAGTCCATGTCGATGCCGGCCACGGCACCTGGGTAGTTGTAGAGGATGAGCGGGAGCGGGCTCTCGTCGGCGACGGCGATGAAGTAGTCGTGGATGGCCTGCTCGTCCATGAGGAAGCGGAAGTAGGATGGCGGGAGCAGCAGGGTGTAGTCGGCGCCCGCGTCCTTGGCGAGCTTGCACAGCTCGATGGTGCCCCGCACGCTGCCCTCGGTGGCGCCGATGATGATGGGCGTGTCGGTGAAACCGGCGGCGTCGAGGGCCTCTCGTGTCGCCTGGGTGACGGCCAGCTTCTCCTCCCGTGTGCAGTGGATGGCTTCGCCGTTGGAGCCCATGGTGACGAGGCCCACCAGGCCGTCCCTTACGAGGCGCTCGGCGTGCTTCTTGATGGTGGGGATGTCGAGGTCTTCGGTTTCTGGGTCGAAGAAGGTCATGGTGGGGGCGTAGATGCCGCAGGGGAGCGGCCGCCGGGTGACCTGGCCGCCATTGGCGGTGCCGTTGGCAACAGTCATGATGGGCTTGGCTGGAGGAACGTGGAAGGGGATTAGGCTGGGAGCTGGAAGGTAGCAGGACGTGGATATACGATGGGAGTTGAGGGCACGTGGGGGGTGACGGGAATGGAGAACAGGAGAACACGAGACAGTAAAAGCGGAAAGACGTCTGCTTATGAAGGAAATTGGGGGTCGCAACGTGAACAGACGTTCCATGACCTAAGCTCAACCAGGGCCGGTGGGGACCCAGACTGTGTGGATGGGGAGCTCGTCTGTCGCCTGCGAGAGACCCGAAGCAGACATGGGAGCAACCCGGGTTGTGTAAGTCGGGCTGTGGGTCTCTTTGGGCGAGGCCTGGCCAACGGCTCACATTACAGACAGACGGGGCTGAAAACTCTGGGGAAGAAGGGGGAAACGATGGAGCTCGGGGCCAGACAAGCGCTCCACGTAGGATGGTGGGCTCGGCAAGTTTGCTTCTGGGTCGCTATATCGGAGTAATATATCGGTCGATTGGACCAAGAAATCACGCACCTACGCACCATTGAGGACAACGGGATGGGCGTCTAGACTCGGTAGAACGGCAGAAGAAGTGGCAAAGGAGAATGCCAGAATCCCGAGCCCGGGCAGCTGGGTCCAGCCAAGCAGCTCTTGATTGTGAGGTTCAACTCTCAAAACTGCGGCACCGCAAACCCAGAAAAAGGGAACCAGAGGCTTGGGACAGGAAAATCTCCTTGATCACCAGGAGCCATCCCGCTGGCAGAGGGCACGAGCTAAGGATCCCGGTGCCGGTCCAAGTGATCTGCGGTGCGAGGGCTGATTGGCTCGGGATTCAAGCCCCCCCAAGCAGGTGTAAGTGGGCGTTTTGGCTGCCACGTTTCTGGGGAGCCCATGGGAGGCCGGCCTTTGGTCAGATCATGGCTTCCAACGTGTGGTTGGAAAGAGGTAGCGGAGGTCTGGAAGCAGGAAAGGACACACAGCACATTCACCCGCCTGCTGCCGAAGCCATCCGCAGCCATGGAGTAGACCTTGGCCGCACAGCGGCTGGGTGACGTTGTCGCCCGAGGGAGGTGCGGGATGGCGGCAGAATGGCGGGGTAGCGGACTGGGCAATCTACCCCACATGACACACACATGGATGCCGGTAATAAACCTGCAGGGAGAAGTCGTGGGAGGCGGAGATCGCGGGCGAACGCAGCTCGGCTCGGGTTGGTAGCAGAGCGAGGGCGAAGCTGAGCCCGCCGATGTTGTGCCGGGAGAAAGTGCTGGAGCGCGTCTTCAAACGATCTCAACGAATACGTCTGAGGGAGAAATCGATGTCGTCCCCATCTTCCCCGTATTCGCTCGCTCCGGATGCATCTCGACAGCTCGGGTGATGTTGTGGCAAGCAGCACTCGTGTGCTCGGTCGGCGGAAAATCAATTTCCTCCAATCGCATCGAGCGCTACCAAAAAGGCCCGTTGTGGCCCAGGGAACGAAGGCCTGGTCCCGGCAGGACGGCGGGCTCGCGGCTGTGGGCCAAGGCAACTGAGAATGCAAGAATGAGGAATGGGAAGCGGGCATTTAGCCTGTGGGAGGCTCAAGACTTGTGTCCCAAAAAGGGACAAAAAACGAATCGCGGTTGACATTGCCCCGGTCAACTGCAGGCAGCGGGAGCGTGATGCGGGGCAGCAATGTGGGGGCGGGTCCCAAGGGCAAGGTGGGTCCCGCCTTGGCTTCTCCAATCCCCACAATCAATCCCACCAGTGGCAGGCCAGGGCTTTTCCCCTGAATTGAAACATCGAACGGCTCCAACTCGCACCACAGTGACCACACACACCATGGATGCCATCCATCCATCCACTTTGAAGAAGGACCGCGCGATCAGGATGGAGGAGACCTTCGCAGCGCCTGAAACATTCCACAAATGACAGCACCGGAGGGGAAGCGGACTGACAGAGATCCCGGTTGCTGCGTGTTTCGCTTCTCCAACGCCCCAATTGGCCCCTCTTTCCGTCTGTACCCCTCATCGTCGATTCTTCCGGCACGGCAAAGCAGCGGTTCCTGGTGATGCTCGTGCAAGGGGCGGCTCCCGGACCTGCGCCCGATCCGGCCTGGCGATGGGTTGGCACTCAAGGTGAGGTGCCGGCGACTCGGTGCTTGGAGCTGCAATAATTGGCCACTCTCCCTCTCCCGGGTTCCTTCTCTCTATTTGCCTTCCTCAACCACAACCCCAACTGCACACCCCTATCTCAAGTCACAATGGAGCCCCTCAATGTGTTGATGGTAAGCACCGAATCCAATGTCATCTCCATGTACGCCGGCTGACACCGGAACAGGTCGGTACCGGCGAGTACACCACCGGCTTTGTCGGCGGTGGCGCCTCGGGTTCGGACAAGAAGGTTGGAGTCGTGGGACTGACCCTGTTCGATCTCCGGCGGAGAGGCAAGGTGGGCAAGCTTTCGATGGCGGGCGTCAACGGGACAAAATACCCAGCAATTCGTAAGTTACACAAACACGACCCCGGTGAATTCGACATCACGCTGACGCCTTGCCTAGGGGAGCACCTTCACAAGAACATCACACAGGCCTACAACGGCTTGGACACCTCGTTCGCATCGTTCCCGGCCGACGATGCCAAGGACCCCGACGCATACAAGACGGCCATTGACGCCCTGTCGCCCGGCGACGCCATCACCATCTTCACCCCCGACACCACACACTACCCCATCGCCCTCTACGCCATCGAGCGGGGCGTCCACGTCATGATCACCAAGCCGGCCGTGAAGCTGCTCGAGCACCACCTTGCCCTCCTCGAGGCGGCCGAGAAGCACGGCGTCTATGTGTACATTGAGCACCACAAGCGCTTCGACCCTGCCTACTGGGACGCCAAGGCCCGGGCCCTGAAGCTGGGAGACTTCAACTACTTCTACAGCTACATGTCGCAGCCCAAGTTCCAGCTCGAGACGTTCAAGGCGTGGGCGGGCATCGACTCGGATATCTCGTACTACCTCAACAGCCACCACGTTGACATTTGCGACTCGATGGTTTCCCAGCTGGGCTTCGTCCCGGTCAAGGTCTCGGCCTCGGCGTCCAAGGGCGCGGCGGTGAGCATGGGGTGCCACGAGTCAACCGAGGACACCATCTCGCTGCTGGTGCACTGGGAGAAGAAGGACGACCCGTCCAAGCAGGCCACGGGCGTGTACACCGCCTCGTGGACGGCACCGCACAAGGCCGGCGTGCACTCCAACCAGTACTTCCACTACCTCGCCAAGGATGGCGAGATCACCATCAACCAGGCTAAGCGCGGCTACGACGTCGCCGAGGACGCCGCCGGGCAGCTGGTGTGGTACAACCCGTTCTACATGCGGTATGCTCCGGACGAGGATGGCAACTTCAACGGCCAGAGCGGGTACGGCTACGTCTCGTTTGAGAAGTTTGTCGACGGCTGCCGGGCTGTCAACGCCCGCGAGCTGAAGCCCGCGGACCTGGATGCGAAGGGACTCCCGACCCTGAGGAACACGATCGCGACGACAGCCATTCTGGAGGCTGGCCGGCGCAGCATCGACGAGAACAGGGAGGTCAGGATTGAGTGCAAGGACGGCGCGTGGAAGCTTGTTTGATGGATTGTATCTGAGGCGTTGTAAAATCCAGACAATCCACCAGCCTTTCCTTGCCGCCTCGCGCGATCATCGCATTGCTGAGAGATGTTATTGGCGTTCCCAAAACGGAAAGCGGCTTTTGATGGGAAGTTAAAGGAGGTGCGGCCTTGTTGGTTCTTCGGGAAAGAGCACACTGGGGGGTGTGACTGGGTTTAAATCTGGGGCCAGTCGCGGCTGGAACCTGGACCTTTTCTCTTCCTGCATACATCACTGCCAGTCGATTAAGCCCATCACCAGGCTAGCCCTCACGGGCCCAGCTCACCAATCCAATCAGTTCCTTTTCAATCTGGTTCTTCCGGAGGTCCATTTCTCTTGTTTCACCAACCCCGCAGCAGATGCTGAGTACTGGGAGGATGCAGCTGAGCCGCGCCGCACCAGCCGCCTTGCCAATCAATGAGCATCCCCAAATAGCTGCGCCCCCGCGACTCCGCAACTGGAGGAGGCACTCATTGGGCCGAGCCCTGGTAAAGTGAAAGCCTCCTGTCGATGCCTCAAGAAGCGAGGCTTCTGGTTCCTTCGACCCCGGAGAAGCTTTGGGTTCTGTCTCCAGTTGATCCAACTCGTCATCACTGAGCCACAGCCCGCAATGGCCGAAGTAGGGACCATTGTGGGCATCATTTCGCTCGGCATCCAAGTCGCGGATGGCTTGGTAAAGTATTACACAGGATACAAGGATCGAGAGTCGGGCACAGCCCATACGGTCAAACGACTGACCCATCTCCTAAGCATCCTGGAGACCCTGCGCAAGCACTTGGCCGATCGCAGGTTCCAGCCCAACGAGAAGTCCTTACTTGAGGCCATCGAGCGCTCGGTCGGCGACTGCGAAGATCTCATCAACGAGCTTCAACATGAGACGGACAAGTTCACCAAAGCACCTCCCGCCGGCGTTGTGGCCGCCGCCCGTGTAACAGGTCGCCGGCTAGCCTACCCGTTCCGCCAGAGCACGCTGCAGAAACTCGACGAGGACATCGACGAGATATGCGCAAATCTCACGCTTGCCCTGCAGGTTCTGCAGCAACAGGATCTCGGCAGCGTTCAGAATGAAATCCAGGACACCAAGGCGCTGCTTGAGCTGGTCAGGGCCAGCCAGGTATCGTCCGAAATCCGGGACTGGCTGAAGGCCCCAGATGCCTCGGTCAACTACAACGAGGCTTGCAAGAAAAAGCACCCGGGCACTGGTCTCTGGTTCATCAGGAGCCCACAGTTCAACACGTGGTTGAGCACGGCCAACTCGTTCCTATGGCTCAAGGGGTTCGCCGGCTGCGGCAAGTCGGTGCTCTCATCAACCATCATCCAGCACACCTTGCGCCATCGACAGTCCAAACCCCCTCCATCGGCATCGCATTCTTCTACTTTACCTTCAACGACGACTCGAAACAGGACACGTCGGCAATGGTCCGCGCATTGATTCTGCAGCTCGTGGCCCAGCTCAACGACCAGAAGACGCTCCCGCGGCTGCATCAGAGCTACCGCGGCGGCGCCCCTCCCGAACAGGCTCTCCTGGATTGTCTTCACCAGCTGGTCGCCAAGTTCGACGACGTCTACATCATACTGGACGCCCTGGACGAGAGCCCTCGGCAAAAACACCGGGAGGATGTGCTCCAGGCCCTCGAGGATATGCGGCGCTGGCCGGGTCCGGAGCTGCATTTTCTGGTCACTAGCCGGGACGAGCAGGATATTCGAGAGTACCTGGGCCCCTCGGACGATCAAGTCGTGTCGATGAAGAATGACCTGATCGACGCTGATATTGCGTCCTTTGTCTCGGGCCACCTGAAGGATAATCGTAGGCTTCGAAAGTGGGAGAAGTTCCATGACCAGATTGAGCGGGCGCTCACCGAAGGCGCAAAGGGCGTGTATGTTTCCATGATATAATGTGACGGAAAGGATTACTGACTTGGCCAGGTTTCGGTAGGTCGAGTGCCAGTTCGCAGCGCTAGAAGCTTGCCCCGGAAGTAAAACGCGGCTTGATGCCCTTCTCGGGTCACTACCTCGGACCTTGGACAAGACGTACGAGCGTATGTTGTACAGCATTGAGGAGGAGTCTGTCGACGACGCCAGGCGGATCCTCACCCTTTTGTGCACAGCCAAGCGGCCCTTACGGGTGGAGGAGCTCATTGACGGAATCGCGGTTGAACTCGGCGACGACCCAAAGTTCAACGAAGATAGCAGGCTCATGAACGAGAACGACATCCGTCACATCTGCCCGGGCTTCATCGAGGTGGACCTAAAGGCGGAGAGCAATGAGGTGACGGTACGCATCGCGCATTACTCAGTTCAGGAGTACCTGGAATCGGACCGGATCCTTACTTCCGGGACGGCAAGATTCAGCGTCCGGCGCGCCGAAGCCAACACTGAAGTCGCCTCCATCTGCCTGGCATACTTGGTGGACCCCGGGCTGTCTGAGGCCTATATAAACCAGGTCGAGGGTTTTCATAAGCAATACCCCCTTGCTGCATATGCGGCAAGTAACTGGCCGGAGCACTACCACGAAGGGAGCTGCTCAGACCCTCGCCTCCACCATCTCGCACTGGCACTCTTTCACGACGATCAAGTTGCTCTTGTGAGCTGGGCAAACAGCTACAAATGGGGAGGCTACAAGCGCGACGGCCTCGGGGACCGGACCCTCTCACCCCTCTATCTCGCGGCAAGACTTGGCCTCGACCCGGTGGTGCGCGTGCTCGCCGACGAGACCGCTGCTGCTCGCCCCAGCAAGAACTACTTCGAGTTAGCTCTTATAGCGGCCGCAACGCACGGCCATGCCACCAGCGTGCAGCTCCTCCTCAACCACGGCGTCGCCATCGACTACCAGGACTTCGAAGGCACCGCCCTCCACACAGCAGCAAAGAACGGCCACATCAGGGTAGTAGAAGCGCTCCTCGACGGCGGCGCCGACATCGAAGCCCAAGACTACCGCGGCAAGACCGCCCTCTACGACCCAGCACGCATGGACATGGACGCCATCGTGCGCCTCCTCCTCGGCCGCGGGGCGGACGTCAGCCCGCCGGCATGGCCGGGGTTGCGGGCTTGCTTGAGCGCGCGGTAGGTGATGCCGAGGTCGATATAGTGAGGCTGCTGCTCGACCGAGGGGCTGACCCCAACGAAGGTCAATACCGCACTTCTCTCGAGTTGGCGGTGTTGCGAGGCTCGACCGAGGCGCTGGGGCCTCTGCTGCGCAGGAGCGCCCATGTCAACGGCGGCCGACACCGCTGGAGAAGGCCGCCAAGGACGGGGGGGATGTGAACCGGGGACTCAAGATGAACCCGTTGCAGCCGGCGAAGAGCAAGCGGTATGACCTGGCGAGTATAACGTTCTGCTAGATCGAAACAAAAGCAGAGAAGACCTTGGTGAAGTTACGGTCATGAAGGAGCTGATCCTGGGGCCGATCGGTCCGTGGGGCCAGCCGCTTACCGGTAAGGCGTTTGGCCTGCCCCCTCCCCCTGCCCTGACGAGTTTGGAACGTCCCTACCTGTAGATGCAACAAACTCGGTTGAATAGCAAGGCATACTGATCGGCGTGGGTAGTCCTTCAAAGGAAGGGAGTCGGGAACATAAGGCATGTAGTTGAGACCCCATTAGCTTCTTGACTATTCAACAAACATTTTTCAAGATCACTCGATGACCCAATAAGCCAACGAAGGCTATGGGCTACTCCGTGTATGGGATGGGGATCTCAGTGATATCTCATCTCGTGGGCATCTTATCTTAGGGGCTATTTTCATTATTAGGGAGATGGTTACCACAGAGACCAGGGTTAGGGTCTAAGTCCTGTACAAAAATGCCCATCTGTGAAACGGAGCGAACCTTTTAGAAAGTCCGAGTCGTATCAACTTCGTGCATCCATGTCCGTTTCTTTTACCCCTATCCCATCCGTTTCGCAACCACATACCTATACTCATCTCTGCGTGACGCATCTGCGTGGCGTTGCCAACAGCCAAAAGCTGCTGACCACACCCCACTGTTCAAGCACCATACTGTACTTGTAAAATAGCCCCCGCCGGCGCTCGGCGATAAGGACCCGGCCGTGCCGCTAAAACAAAGCCGGTGAGTAGGTATGCAAGCCGATTTGCGGCGCCGCTCACATTGCATCTCTGCCATTTTCACTTTTTCACATCCGACCGTCGAGGTTGAAGTGTCAACCCACCGGCTCAAACCCCGCCGTCCCTTAACTCGTGCCCGGTGTCTTCACAACACCCACACCGAACATCATGTCCTCCCACGGCACCACCGCCTCACCCCGCGGCCCCTCACGAGGCTCACAACACCACGAAACAACCCCCCTCCTCCAGCACATCCCCCCCAGACCCATCTCGACCGCATCCACCACCGCCGCATCTCTCTCCCACTCCTACCAACCCGAACCCGAAGAACCAGAACAACCCGACCCCGAAAATGAAACAACCCCCCTCCCCGCCACCCCCCTGTCCCCAACCCGCCTCTGGCTGACCCTCTCGGCCACCTACGTCGGCGTCTTCCTCGGCGCCGTCGACAGCTCCATCATGGCCACCCTGTCGGCCCCCATCGCGAGCGAGTTCCACTCGCTGAGCCTGCTGTCCTGGCTCGCGACGGCGTACCTCATCGCCAATGCTACCTTTCAGCCGCTGTCGGGGCGGTTGACGGATATTTTTGGTAGGGGTCCCGGGTTGGTGTTTAGCAATGGGATGTTTGCGCTGGGGAATTTGGTGTGTGGGTTGGCGCGGGATGAAAAGGGGATGATTTTGGGGAGGGTGGTGGCGGGTGTGGGCGGGGGCGGGTTGATGAGTATTAGTACGTTTTTGGCGTCGGATTTGGTGCCGTTGAAGAGGAGGGGGGTTGTGCAGGGGGTGGGGAATATTGCGTATGGGTGAGTATTCTTTTCTTACTTGGTTGAGAGTGTGTGTGGCGGGAATAGTGATGCTGATGATGCTCGCTGGGTGGACAGATCCGGGGCGATGCTGGGTGGTGTGCTGGGCGGGTTCCTCAACGACTCCTCCCCGTGGGGATGGCGGCTGGCTTTCCTCATCCAGGTGCCCATCATCGTGGTGTCGGGCCTCCTGGTGTGGTACCTCGTTGATGTCCCCCCCAAGGTTTCCAACAAGTCGCTGCTTGCGCGCATCGACTTTGCCGGGTCGTTCTTGACCGTCGGCTTCCTTGTCCTGGTGCTGCTTGGCCTGAACGCCGGCGGCAACTTTGTGCCCTGGACCGACCCTCTAGTTCTGACTACCATTCCCCTGGGTGTCGCCATGCTGGCGGCCTTGATTTGGTGGGAGAGCCGGGCGAAGCAGCCCATCATCCCGGTCCGCTTGCTCCTCGACCGGACTGTGCTTATGGCCTGTGTGACCAGCTTTCTGTGGTATGTCTTATTCTCGCCCGATTATCAAGTTGCAAGATATGGCTGACAACAGTCTAGCACCATGGTTGTCATGATGACCATGTACTACGTACCTCTCTACCTGCAGGTCCTCGGCCATTCAGCCACCCAAGCCGGTCTCCGCATCCTGGCATCTTCCTTCGGCGTCTCCGTCTCGTCCATCGGATGCGGTCTCATCATGAAGAAGACCGGCAAGTACGTTGGTCTCGGCATCGCCGTGCTCTCCGTCTACACCATTGCCATGTCGCTCACGGCGACGCTCGACGACACCGCCCCGAACTGGGTCCCTTTTGTCGCCATGGCCCTTCTGGGCGTGGGCTACGGCGGCATGCTGACCGTGACGCTGCTTGCTTGCATCGCTGCCGTCGACCACTCGCACCAGGCCGTTATCACGTCCGCCACCTACGCCTTCCGGTCCGTCGGCGCCACGCTGGGCATCACAGTGGCGTCCGCGGTCTACCAGAACATCCTGAAGACTCGTCTGTGGGACCGGTTCGGCGACCTGCCGGGGGCAGCCGAGGAGATTGAGCGTATCCGCGACGACTTGAGTGAGCTCACCAAGTTGCCAGACGGCTGGTACGAGGGCGTCATCGAGTCGTTTATGGAGGCCTTCAGGGGCGTGTGGGTCGTGGCACTGGCCTTGACTGTTGCAGGCTTGGTTAGCATCTCGCTGATGAAGCAGCACAAGCTGCACTCGAATCTGGCGCGGGAGGAAGAATAAAGGGTATGGAGATGCTAAAGAAGACAGCGTTGTTGCCAGTATTTGCAAGATCTTCGGATCCAACTATACAACTTAACGGCATACACAATAGAAACGGAAGAGTTCGAGGTTGGGATTCAAGCCGGGAGCTAGACTCAAACTCCTCAAAGTACAGGTCATGATGTGTTGCGACCTTGTGACTTTCATGACATACAAACGGGAGCAAGGTAGTCCTGCAGCATATGTCTATTATAACATCCACCGCCAGTCTGCTCGAGAAACGCCAAAGCCGAAACCCCCCCCAATTCACAACCGTGCGTTTGTTTACTTTACCCCTTTTCCCTGACGCGGGGTTGCCACAAGACAAATCCAACCCGATTTTTAGCAACGCAAAGCTCGGATTTTCTCTCAGGGGAACGGGCAACAAACGTCTAGATCCATTTATTCGTTGTTTTCGCCAAAAGAATGCATACTCACGGGTCGTGTGTGCCGCCCGGCCGGGAGTGGGAGTGGCACGTTAACATCAGGCAGTCTCGTTTAACAACCCTCGGAGACCCGAACGTCAGTCAATACTACTCAATGACAGCGTATGTATACAAATCCCTCATTACTGCCAAACGCCATGCTATATCCATATGGACAATATAAACAAATCCGTCAATACCATGCCATGCCATTCCATCCACTCAACCGCCCTTTCCCGTCATCCCAAACATAACCATCCATCACTCACTCCTCATCGCTACTCTCAACAATAAACCCCGCCCTAGCCCTCGGCCGCGCCCTAGCAGCAGCTTTAGCAACCGGCACATCATCGTTCTCCTCCTCATCATCCTCCCCCGCCCCTTTGTCTGCCGACTTCTGAGAAGCTGCCTCGGCCGTCTGGCCGCGGGGACTAGACGACAAGGGCGTGTCATTCGTAACAGCGCCGTCCTTGCTGGAAGACTGGGTGAAGACCATAGCATCATCCCCGTCCACGTCCATGTCTTCGTCGCTGCTGATATCAACCACCTTCTTCTTCTTCTGCGGCGGAGCCGCTTTCCTCTTCTTACGCGGCCTCCTCGCCGGGGCCGAGACCGAGTCAGCCGACGACGATCCGCTCTCGCTCCCAGCCGTCTCATCCTCATCCTCATCCTCGCTACTACTCTCAACAAGAGCAGCAGCATCCGACTTTCTCTTCTTCCCCTTCCCCTTCTTTCCCGCCTCCACCACTGCCCCCATCTCCCCCTCCCCATCCTCCTCCTCTTGATCCCCAACCCCAAGCAGCGCATCCCACGCCGACTTGTCCACCCCCGCGGGCCGACTACTCAGCCCAAAGCTCGCGTCCTTGGCAGCCTGGCGTTCCTCCTCGCGCGCGAAAAACGCGCGGTCCCGCTCCCTGTTGCCCTCCCAGTCGGAGTCGTCCTCGCGCAGGTCGACGTACATCTCGCTCTTGATCTTGCGCGCCTTCTCGAGCTCCTTCTTGCGCCGCGCGCGCGCCTTGGCCGTGAGTTGCGCGTCTGTTTCTGCGGTGTCGGGCTCCTCGTCACTGCCACGGCGGCGGCGCTGCCTGCGTTTCTTGGGGCGTTCTTCGTCCTCTGCTGTGCGCTTGCGCGCTCTGGGCCCGCCGGCGGGGAAGAGGATGCCTGTTCCGTCGTCGTCGGCGTCTGAGCCGTCGTTGATGAGGTCGTTGATGCCGTTGATATCATCGTTGTCGTCATCGTAGGCGGCGCGCTTGCGCGGGGCGGATTTGCGGCGGAGTTGGTCTTCGGCTAGGCCGCCGTCTTCAAAAACCGGTGGGGAGAACTCGGCTTGGATGATGAGGGAGATGGTTTCCTTGAGGGCGTCGGCGGTGGTGGTGCCCGGGACGATCCAGATTGCGTCGGGGGTTTCGTCGAGGGATGGGGTGAGGCGCTCCAGGCCGACGAGTTTCATGAGGAGGCGGAGATGCGGGTTCTTGAACATGGCTGTGCGGCGGGCGTCGTTGTCCGGGCGCATGGTGGCGTGGGGAGCGGTCTTCTCGGCCGGCTCGTCGGCTGCTTCGCCGTCTGGTCGTTCGGCTGCCAGGGCCTTCTCGGCGTTTTCCCAGGCGCGCCGCTCGCTCTCGGCTTCGGAGAGCTGCTTCTTCATCCACTCTAGGTGGTCTGTTTGGTTCCTGTCAATCAGGACGCCGACGACAATAGCAATCTGCTGGTCCCGTTCGACCTCGCGTTTGAACTCGAGCTCGGCGGCTGGCCTGGGGTTGCTGGTGATGGTCTGCTTCTCGTGGCCGTACTCGAGGTAGTGCGCTGTGCTGTTGATTTTGGAGAACAGCAGCTCCGTGAACAGGGCTGGCCGCTCTTCGAGCTTTTTCATGCATTTCCTGATGACTTGCATCGCGAGCTCTTCCCAGTCCTTGTACATGGACGAGTTCTTATCGAGCGGCTCGGGGCCCTTGATCATGTTGTAGAAGAGGTGGATGATGTCGAGGCGGAACAGCATGACGCCCATCTCTTGTTTGAAGGCGAGCTTATAAAAGTACCGGTGGGCCCGCTTCAGCTGGGCGTCGTCCAGATCCCGGTAGTACTTGGTGAAGGTGACAAACGTGTCGACTACGCCCTGGGGGACGAACCTCAGCCCGAACCGCTTGAAGTCGAACTTCCTCTCCTGGCTCGTCTTCTCGGCCTGCCTCTCGTCATCGGCCGAGTCGTCTTCAGCATCGGCTCGGTCGTCATCTTCCCCTTGATCTCCAGCAGCCTTGGCCGCCTTCTTCTTCCGCCGTGTCCTCTTGCGAGAACGGACTTGCAGGTCGACATTCTGCTTCGAGTACGCCTCGAGGATGCGGACAAAGGTATGCGTGAGCTCGGTACAGGCATCAAGGTACTCGAATCCCTGGTCCTTGTACGACCGGACAATATTTGCTATCGCATCGTGTGTTGTCTCCTCGTAGAACAGCCGACTGAGGATGTTGTCGGCAATCTCCTCGTTTTCTTCGTTGCCCGAGGCCGACATTTCCTGGACCGTCAGGAGAATCTGTGTAAAGCAGCGCATGACAGTCGTCAATAACCGCCAGTCCTTGTCGCCATACGCCCGATCCAAGGCGCGGTTCATGGTGATAAACATTTCCTGGTTGAGCACCTCGGCAACGAGGTTGAAGCTCCCCACGTCGTCTCCAGTTGAGGGTTGCTTCGAGTCCTTCCTCGCCTTTCGGCGCATGCGCTCTGCTTCCAGAAACCAGGCTACTAGGTAGAAGAACTGGCCGTGGTGGGATTGCAGCACGTGTGGCGCCTCGCGGTCGAGGGACTTCCTCACATGCGAGAATAGGGGGTTGAAACCGGAGTCGAGGAACTCGGACACGAACGACTGCAGTTGCTGGCGGGCTCTCTCGTCGAGCGATACCGGAGGGCCCAAGTCTTTGGGCTCCATGTCTTCCTTCCTGGCGCGTCTTGGTGGCTTGAAGTTCTTGCTGCTGTCCATTTTCCTCTCGCGGGTCGCGGCATCGAGCAGGGCATCCTGGCCCGAGACTGTCGAAAGCTTGCCGCTCTCTCGCTTGACCCAGATCATGGTCCCGAAACGGCTGTGACGAGTTGGTGCATTTTTGCTGTACGATCTCAACATGGCAGCCTCCTTCTTCATGGCGGCGGTCAACTCGTTCTCCTTGATCTTGTGCAGGCGCTTTTCGCTGACAAAGAGTTTGCTCGAGTCGACCCGCTTGACGAGGTGGAAGAGGATCTCCATGACAATCACGTCCTCGGTCCGGAAGTCCTCGCCCATGTTGGACGCGATGGTCAAGAGCGTCAAAAAGATGTCCTGGAAGGAGAAGGCATCGATGAGGGCCGATCGGGATATTTGTGTCTCGTCGCCGTCGTACTTGACGCCCGGGGGAGGCGTGATCATGGCGATATTTCGCAGGAAGTACAAGACCAGCTTGATGACGCCCTGATCGCGGGCGGAGCGGTCTCCGTTGGGTATGGCCATGGACGGCAGGGCCACCCTGACGGCGGTGCTGAGGATGGCAGCGGCGTCGAAGTTTATGATGGCGCGCTTGTAGGCGAGCTGGGCGAGCTGCAGCACGGGCAGGTGGCGGTGGTGGTTGACGGTCATGGTCTCGCGGTCCTTCTCGATGGGCCAGGTGAGCGGCACCATGACCTCGAAGCAGGCCAGGGCGATGCGGGCCTTGTACTTGCTGTTGGTGTCGTTTGGCGGCCATGTCGCCAGGATGTGCAGCAGGTCGGAGCCGACGAGGTTCGCCTCGGCCAGGCACCGGGCGACGTCCATGCGGTTCGTCTTTTCGTCGTAGAAGCGGATCCATCGCTTGAGATCGCGCAGCACCTCGAGGGCGTCGTCTCCGAGTTTGTAGCCATCGTCGTCGTCGATGCTGTAGCCGCCGAGCTGGGCACAGAGTCAGTGGGGTTTCAAGTAAGAGGAATAGATATTGAAACGTACGGCCGACACCAGGCTGTTGATGTGTGCCCTGACCTCCGGGTGCACTGTGTCGTTGGTGACCTCTGCGTCCTCCATCTTGGGCGGGATCACAACGATGGCAGGAGGCAGGGGAATTCTGACATGGGTAGCCGAGTGTCAAGAACCTCAATCTGAGGAATTGAGTTGTGGTGTTGACTTGGGATGTGGGATGTGGGATGCTTGGCACGAAGCGCGCAAACGCGTCGAAATCAATCAATCAATCAATCAATCAGCGCGACGCGTTCCACTAACAGCTCCTAAAGCCACAGTGCTGCAGACAGTGTGGCCCTGGCCTGCTCTGCTGAACCGGAAATAACCGCACTGTACTTGGAGCTGACCTGAGCTGGCATGTGAGACAACGCGCCAGGCCCACTACGTCAGCCAGGCCCGGGGTCGATGGCCGAGGTTAGCCGCTCTTGTCCCTCGATCCCGGACCTCGTCGAGCTTCATCGAGCTCCTGTCTTTCACAACTCACAATTGTTTTCTCAAAAAAATGGCTGCTTCAATGATGTCGGCACGGCAGGCGCTCCGGCTCTCGAGCCGCGTGAGATGCTTCAGCTCGACGGCTGCGCGGCCCGCTGCTGAAGTGAAGCGCCTGGGCGTCGTCGGCGCCGGGCAGATGGTATTCTTCACTCTTTCCTCTATCTTTGGTAGCAGGATTGCTGACAGGTTGTTGATATCAGGGCCTCGGCATTGCGTTGGTGGCAGCTCAAAGGGCCCAAGTACCAGTGACGCTGGTCGACTCGTCCCAAGCCTCCCTGGACAAGGGACTGGCCTTTGCAGGTTGGTGAGAGCCGGCGCTCGTCAACAACCCGGATCTCGCCTGCTAAACAACTTCCTTTATACAGACAAGCTCCTCGCCAAGGACGTCTCCAAGCAGCGCATCACCCAGGACCAGGCCGACGCCGCCCGCGCCCTGCTGCAGCCCACAACCTCCATCGACGACCTCGCGTCGGCCGACTTCGTCATCGAGGCCGTGCCCGAGATCCCCCAGCTCAAGTTCGACATCTTCGCCAAGCTCGCCCAGGTCTGCCCCAAGCACGCCATCCTGGCCACCAACACCTCGTCCATCTCCATCACCCGCATCGCCGCCGCCACCGTCGCCCCCGGCGCCAACCCGACCGACACCGCCAACAGCTCGCGCGTCGTCTCGACCCACTTCATGAACCCGGTGCCCGTGCAAAAGGGCGTGGAGATCATCTCGGGCCTCCAGACCTCCCCCGAGACCCTCGAGACCGCCGTGGCCTTTTGCAAGCGCCTCGGCAAGATAACCTCGGTGTCGGCCGACTCGCCGGGCTTCCTCGCCAACCGCATCCTGATGCCCTACATCAACGAGGCCGTCATCTGCCTCGAGACGGGCGTGGGCGACCGCGACGCCATCGACGCCATCATGCGCAACGGCACCAACGTGCCCATGGGCCCGCTGCAGCTCGCCGACTTCATCGGCCTCGACACGTGCCTGGCCATCATGCGCGTGCTGCACTCCGAGACGGGCGACTCCAAGTACCGCCCGAGCGTGCTGCTGCGCAACATGGTTGATGCGGGATGGCTGGGGAAGAAGAGCGGGAAGGGGTTTTACGACTATTAGAGTTGGATGTGCGGTGGATGGTAGAGCTGGGCAGTTCGCACACACACACGGGCAGACGCACACTGAACAACACCACGGCGGGACGGAAATGTAACCCCGACCCTCGGGGCCACGACGGTGACGGATCTTGGGCCTTGGATCTTGGGTAGGATAGAGAGGAGCCTGACCGTTGCGTTCGGATATCCCGCCGTGTAAGCGTAGCATTACAGCCCATGAGGCGTCAGGGCCTCTGACCATTGGAAGCATCGTGCAGTCGTCAGCCGCAATTGGAGCCGCAGCCGCGACGGCGCGACCTCGTCTCGTGGCTGGCTGGTTGTCATCGACTTGAGAGAAATACAATACATTTGTTTACTTTGTGATGTACACGAAAAAAAAAAAAGGAGTCCAAAATAGGGGCTGTCCCCCGTTGCCCGGGTACCTAGTCAGAGCCGCTGCCGTGGTTAACCGATTAAACACTCACCGCAACCCATCCCATTTCACCCATATTGCCTCCCCGCAATCTGTCAATCTCTCTCAGCAAACCCATCGGTAGTCAAAAGATTGGACGAGAATTGAGGCGTGTGCCAAAAACCGGGAAGAGTGCCCCCTTCAGTGATTGCTCGCCATGTGCTAAATTTGTAGCCCATCTCTCTACTGCGAGATTCTCGTCTGTGGCTGGCGGCGCGGAGACATCATAACAGCCTCAACAGCCTAAGGAGTTGGGGGGAGCACCGAGTTCATTCCCAGGTGCCAACCCAGCCAGCAGTCTAACAATGGCTGCCACGGAACCGCAGCCGCCATCCCTAGGGATCACAAAAAAGCCGGCAGTTCGGCCCCCTCCAAGGGGCACCCGCCGTGAACAATGAAAGGGGGCCAAGCCGGCCGCTGGACTCCCTCTCTCTCTTAGACCTTCCCGCCCCGGACGGACAGCAAAGCCCCGCGCGGGCGAGACAGAGAGAAGAAAGCCCGACGGTGGAGAAACTCTTCCTTTTCGGTATCCGAACCACAGAACCAGAAGAACGCGGTTCGTGTCCACCACCCATGTTCCTACAACAACGCGGGAAGGCGGGTTCGTCCCAGCCAGCCCGTCCGTTCGGAAGCTTTTCCTTCCTCGCCTCCCGCCAGCCAGCCAGAGATCCTCTCACCAAGGCAAGGCAAGGTTCATGCATGCATGTCTGTCTGTCACGAACAGCTACCCCAGCATTTTCCCAGGGACGGCCATGCCGTCTTTTGCCGGGCCGAAAAGAAACGACGCTTGGTATGTAGGTAGTTATAGCGGTAAGGCGGGGGGTGGGCGAGGCTCGAGGCGCCGGGCCCAGGCCATGCGGAACCCATGGTCTGGGCGCGGAAGAGGAGGAGTGAGTCCCGTGGGAAACCGACCGTCTCCGCAGCCAGCCTGCCTTCGGCGGTGGCCACCGCGAGCAACCCCATCCTTGACGCGGGAGCGCGAACCGGCAATATATTTTTGATTGCCCAGGGGCTCTTTGGACGGGTCTTGGTCGGTAGGGGTGGCAAAACGTTTGGTGTCGGCACTGCAAATCTGTCAGCGAGGTATCCGTTGACACTCGGCCACCAACGAGCTGTGTGATGTGTCTGTCAGTCACGAACTGCTGCTGGGAAGCTTGCTAACCGATGACGAAGACACGAAGGAGGAGGACGGCCGGCCGTGATATAGGGGGTATAGCCGCCGTCGGGTCAGGGGAAGCTTGGGGGTATGTTTCTGGTACATACATACAACCAACCGCCCACCACCATCCCACAAACATGTTCGCAAGCCAGGGCAAGCCGTGACGCTCGGATGCAGATCCGCGAACCTATGTGACCCGCATACGGAAGCAGGAGCTTGTCTTCCTGAAGCGGGAGGTCGTTCAAAGCACCGCGGGCCGTCGGCCATCAGCTGACAGGGAGAAACAATGCATCCGCCGGGCGCGGAGGGGCGTCAAGCCACACTCTCCAGCCCGTTCTCGTTCTCTGGAAGCGGCCGGCCCCCCCATCGCGCGTGCCCAGACGCACCTCGTTCCTGCGTGGAGGGCGGCGCCATGCGGGGGGGGGAGACGCAGGCCGGCACATCCCCTTCGCAGAGTATGGCTCGCCAATTCGCCCGCCGCTCCATACAACTCTCAGCAGGCTGGCGTGCTGGGGCCCAAACCCTGGGTCGCCGGTGCCAAAAGACCAAGGAGTAATAAAACGGTAGCGTGCTGGAACGTGGCTAGAGAAGTCGAGCTGAGCCAATGGCCTCGCCAGCGGTGGAAGGCCGGTCAGTAGAACCCAGACACGAACTAACCCACAACTCGAGGCCCGACGCACTACCATGCTGGCGGATGGCGGCAAGCCAGGAGGACTTGGAGGAGTCCAGCTTTCATGTCTCGTCATTTTATCCGCCGGCAAGTTCCAACGGCATGAGCAGCATGCCGATGCCGAAGATCGCCAAGAATAGAGCTCTCCTTCCTCAGTCAGATACTGAAGGCGCCGCGATTTGAAACAGGCCAGGAAACAGAACGGAACGGCGAGGGAGGCCTCTCCGGCAGGGTATTTTTCCGTCCAGCGTAGACATGAAAGCGCCCGGCAAAACGCTGTAGAACCGTGAGCAAGACAGGCCTACTCCAAGTCTGGTGCGGGCGACGAAGTGTGTGGGCGCTCTATTGACCGCCTCTGATGCAATGCCTTCGCATGGTGCTTGTGCTCCTTCCCAGCGCTTGGGATGACGGTTTCGAATTGCTTTCGTGGGCTCTGCGATGCGAGCTGGTGGGAAGCGTAACGAGCATTCTTCTCGCCGAGACTTCATCCGCCGAACGGTGCCTGTAACACAATACAGCCGAGAACTAAGTGGCGCGCGGCTGCCAGCCAAAGGAGTCAGCCGTGGACATGGCAGAGGCTCAGAGTTTGTTTCGAACACCAAGATAGAACGGTTGAACAGGGAGGCGTGCCGGAGCACGAGGCGCGCATGTTTGATTCCCCATCATGGCCGCAACCGCTTTTCTTGCCCCTCCATACCCGATGTTGCGGGACGCCCCAAGCCTTGAGCGCATCATCCGCAACCTCTGTCGTGCTTCACGCCACGCAGTATCGATCGCGCGCGTCGATGGAGTCATGGCCCAGCCGGGGCCAGGTCGGGCCAGGCTAGCTCCACCAAGGGGTTGCTAATGTGCGTGCTGGAAAAGCTCCTTGCTGGATCGAGGCCTGCGCGCGGAGCCCAGATCACAGCTCATACCGAAGCATGTCTCTCTTCGCTGAACGGCACGACGCACCTCGGCCAAACGCCATACCCTTACGGGAAGGTCAGATGTGCTGAGCAGAGCGGAGAAGAGCGCGCATCTGCGTCGAGTGTTACACCACAAAGACGTGTCCAGAGACGAAGGCCCGACTGCACACTGTCTCCAGGCAGGCCAGAATCGCCGAGTCCTGCCCCCAGTCTCTGGAGCCGAGAGCCCGCATGTCTGTCCAGTATGAACCGTGGCCCCTGTGGTTGCCCAATTGGCGAATTGACGTGTGATGCCGCCCAACCCTAGCTGCTCCTATGCAATCCACGCGGGTCGATATTAATATGTGCCTAGTGTGCTGAGGGGCCGGTCTCGTGGTCAGTGGAACTCAAACGCTATGCATTTCAGAGAGATCATGCGCTTAAGAGTAAACAAACTCGCTGATCGGAGAACTGGGAGTGCCTGAGCCCGTATGGGCTAGCCGTGTGGCTGTGGGCGGCCCATCTTGGGCAGCCTTGGTCGAGAGAAACGGCACAGGAGACCGTGGAGTGAGGCAACATGGGCCCTAGCTTCGTCGACCACGCCGCGCGAGCTGCACGCCGCCATCCGCGCCTGCACAATGTCGCACATTCGAATCAACTGCGTGATGTGGTTGGCCCCTGAACTCGGGTGGTGCCGCTGTCTCCAAGATACGACTGCGGCCTGCCTCCTGACTGCCTGCAGCAAGGGCAAAGAAGTCGTCAACGCACTGGAGACGTTTGGCTGTGAAAGCACAAGGGGGTTTGCGCCCACCGTATAGATAACGGAGCTTCGTACTGGTGGTGAGAGCGAATCTCCTTGGTTCGCCAGGATTAGAGGGGGTCGCCTCTCGGACCGGACCGCTCGCATGGCTTCTTGGCCGTGGGAAAATGCGGGAAAAGGCGACGACAACAGTGAGAAGGTCCATGGAATACTCTGGCCGCAAAACAAGTCAACCAAGCTGACCGCCCTGATCCCGGCGAAGAGGAAGTGTGTGACAGAAGGCCACGGGTGCAGCGCTCCCCCAACCTATCATAGGCGTCAAAAAATGAGAACAAGAGTCTCTCGCCGCACTTGCAGATGGGCGTGGACTGGCTGAGATCCCGCAATCCAGAAACCCGGAGGATCGAGGGACATGGCCCGTCAAAGACGTGATTGTGCGTCTCCTCGCAACCCACCCGCAGGCCGTGTTTCGGCTCATGATCACTGGATCCGGCTCTGCTCCTCTGCCTTGTCTTGGGGCCCGGGGCCGCAGTGGAAACGTTGGAATACCAGCTGATTGGAGAATCCAACGGGCAAGTGCATTGTCAAGGGGGACTGCCATCGCTGGGGCTCCTGGATCTCGTCCAACCCATTGCGCTTGTGTTCCCATCCGCGCAGCTCGGAAGCCACGATTGCGGTGCAACATTCGTATTTGTGCAGCCAGAGCATGCAAGTGATGCTCATGAGTTTCATCACAAATCCAGGCGCCGCCGCAAGGGCTCGGTAGGGCGGCTCTGATGGTTCTGAGGGGGAAAAGCATGGCCGCTTGTTCTTCAGCCGCGAAGGACACGGCTGCTCTGGTTTGCTCGTGCCTGAAGTCCGTTCCGCCATGCATTGTAGCGGCCAGTTTCCGCAGGTTGGAGAGTGGTGGAGGAAATGCTTGAGGAAGAAATAAGCCGGAAATCCCGAGTACAACAGCTGTTCGTCAGGGCGACGTCGCGGCGTCCTGAGTGGATGCATTACTCACAGACTGGTGCTACCACCAACCCTTCCAGACTTCCAAAGTCCGAGTGGGAAAACACATCGACGTTGCACGCAGTACTGATGAGGTTGACCGCCGCAAGCAAACAACCGAGTACACGAGCCTGGCCGAGGCACGTGCATCAACGTCGTTCGTCGTGATGGGCGTCGGCGGTCGGGGCCGACAGGACGGGATCTCAGTCGAAACATTTCGGGTCCGTCAGTTCCGAGACCTCAGGCCGGTCCTGAATAGCAGCAACAGGCCCCAGAGACACGCAAACGCCTCTCGAGCGCCTCGGCAGTACTTCGTACCGGTTAACAAACGCACGGCCTACGCTGTGATAGCTCAGCGCTCGAGCCCGGATCGGATCGGTTGTGTGTTTGTCCGGGCCAGACATGGGAAGAGGTGTGGCGGGGAGGAATCTGGTGAGTGCCATTGCAGTTGAATGCCCACGCCAAAGCCGAGGTTTGCTGCGTCTGCAAGGCGCCTTTCATCGGGGCTTGGCGGCGAGAGTCCCATCGACGGTGTGGAGGCAGAGTTTCGGTATTTGGCCCGTGAGAAAGACGGAACAGTCCCGTGGTTCGTGTTGTTGCATCTCTGGCCACCATTTTTTGCGCTTCTCAACCGACCGCGGCCTTTCCAGAAGGCCGAAGGAGGAGTTTGTGAGCTTGAAGCGGAACTCGCATCCTGTGCTCCGGCCCTTGCAGCCATGATCATCGCGACTGGGGCGGCTTTGGGAATAGGCTAGGGGCCGTTCCCGGCGCAGGGTGCGTCGATCTCGTGGCTGTCTCCAGGGAAATGGCGTCGTTTCGGCCACCAGCCATCCGCCTTCGGCAGCGCTATGCCAGATTTGTACCCTTCCAGAATGTTGCGGGGAGCCAATCGGCACAACTTGTCGTGGTTCTCGCCGGCCCCAGCCCGGGAGAGTGGCAGGCAGCTCCTGCCGAGCGGGACCGTGGTTTGACGTCTGATCAGTGAGCTTGAGTTGCTTGAAGATGGAGGTCGGGAGGGGGGAATGGCCACGTCGGCCGTCGAGTGGTGGCTAGGTCTCGACGTTCATCTTTTCATCCGTCTCCAAGGCGCCTTGGTGCTCTCGAGGGCGGCGGGCTCAGGAGAACAAACACGGTTGGAGATGTGGTGTGACACAGTGCGATGCGGTGCAGGCAACGCGATCCCTTCATCTGGCGGTTAGCTGCAAGTGGGCGCAGATCACCGGACGTGCGCCCAAGGGAGCCCACGGAGGAGCTCGGGCATCCACCTCAACCCTACGCAAATTGGTGACAGTCTCCGAGGTGTGTTGCAGAACCACGGACGCCAGTGCGTCAAACCTGGTGGTTGCGGTAGTTATCCTCGGGAAATGAAAAGGCTCCAGCTGTGGTGGAAAAAGATGAAACTGAAATGGAAATTCTGCCCCCATCTCCAGGGTTCAGTGAACGAAGTGTTCCCCGGCAGATTCCAGGTTCCAGGTTGTTGAAATGCAAATGCTAGGGCTCTTTCCCGCTTCCATCTTGTTCAATTTGTACAAGTACCTACATGTACCTGAATTCGGATTCGATTGAAACTTGTGAAAGAATTCGCGGCCAGTGACGATGCAGGCCTTGCCATTCCAACTAAAGCATGAACGATCCTGTCAGGTACGAACTGAACTGGAATGGCTGGAAATGGAAGGAATGCAGGGAATGAATGGGCCCACTTCTCCGCGAGCAAGCCTTGTTCCTTCTTGACGAATGCCAAATTGGAAACTCAAATTCTTCTCAGCTTCTCACGACTCCGGCTCCTGCTCAGGAACCGGCCATGGACTGACAAATAGGTAGGTATTGGTGCGCCCTCAACTGTTGACGAGCCAGATGCCCGGATCGAGCAAAACAATCTCGCCGATGGTTTGCCCCTGCGCCATTCAAGCCACACTGTGACACGGCATCCTCCGTCAGGCAATTCTTTCTTCTTGTTGACGGGTCAAACCGTCAGGCCTTTTTTTTTTTTTCACATACCGAAGTTGCAGATGCGCCCTCTTCAGCACATCGGGATCCCCGACGACCGACAGCCAGGTCCAGGGAATTAAGGGCACACAAGCCCACATGGCCGCGCGGGAGAGCAGTTCCAGGAAAGCAAGCGAAGACAAGCAGCCGCGTCGCCTGGCGATCTGATGCGGCAGCGGAGCATGGTCTGGGGGGAGAGTCCTGTGCGCTCCCGTGGAAGACGCCGAGAAGGGCACACACACGGACGGTTGGGCGAGATGAGATCTCACACAAGGCCAGCCGCTTCCCCACCTGTCACTCCTGGCATCTCGCTGCCGCCCCGGCCGGCTGGTTGTCGTGCTGGTGCCGCCCGGGACGCGTGCGTCGTCGCCCTCTGCGGGCCCCCAAAAGAACACCACCACCCCTGGGCCCTGATGAAACCGCGGGCCCACCCCTGCTGGAAAGAAGGCTCAAACGATCGGCTGCGCTAACGTTAACTAAGCGCACCCCAAGGCGTGCGGCATTGATCGAATCTGCAAAGCTTCCACCGTTGGGAGCCACACTCGAGCCCCGGGCGCCCTGGTCCGGCTTGTCACGACGCACCTCTGGCGCCCACCGCCCTCTCTTCAATGCGACCTCTCGATGCACGACACCTTGCCCATGGCCCGCTTACCACAGCAGTGCTCCTGTATTTCCCACCATTCAGTCGCACCAAGCCCCACCGGCACCCGTCCTCTCTGCTGTTTGGGCGTCTGGGTGGAGATCAGCCTGCGGCTTGTTCGGCGCTGCTTCCCACCTCTCCGACGGGCCCTGTTCGCTGGCCAGATGCGATGCCATCGCAGTTCTTCCCCAGACGCCTCGCTCCCCTGTCGCGTCGGCATTGGTTTCAGCGGGAAAGCACACTCAGGCAGGGAATGGTGCGACGGTGCAGCCTGGTCAAATGCCGCGTCTGTCTCAAGGCAGCCCGCTCACCAGTGCCGCGACCCATCCGCGCTGCTTGGGTCAACACACACCCACCCCCTGACGAAGAAGCGCGTGTTGCCCCTCGCCGCTCCGCCGTTGGTGTTTTGTATCGCGCCCATCGAGGCCGAGGCGACGAGCTTCTGCTCAGCAGACAGAGGCAGGTTCGCGCCCTCGCTTCTTTTGCACCACGAGCCGCTCAGAGGACGTGGCCGGCGTGCAAAATAACGCTCGATGCAGGGCTCCCTCTCTCCCAGGCTAAATCCTCAGGCATTGAACGCTACCGTTCGGAGCTGAGCACATCCAAGCCGTTAACCACCTTCCTAATCGGCACAGTACACGGCTGCATCCCACCGTCACCATCGCCGCTACACAACCTCACCACAACCTCCTCAGGCGACTTGAGCCACTTCCTTGGTTCAGATGCCGGCAAAGACAGAAACGATCTGCTCATCAGTGGTCGTCCATCTTCCATTCTCCATTTCCGGTCAACTTGGCGAGGGTCTAACAGCACCAAACTCACTCTCCCCACCTTCACCACCACCATTCCCAGCCAGGGTTACCGTTTCGAGCACCCGCTGCCCCGATCTTACCAGCCATGGGCCGCTTGTTCTTGGGAGCTTCCGGCACTGTCAGCGTCCCTCTCAGATCCCCTGTCGCTTCGTTGTCCGATCTCCATCCACACCACCACCCCTTTCGTGTTGCCTACACGCCCTCTCCACACATCAAGCAACAGGCACCGCACACCCCCCCTGCCTTGAAGATAAAGGTCCGCGATTGGCTCGGGCCGAGTGGGCGCTCAACAACGGTCATGCTTTCTTCCGTGGAGTCGACAGAGACGTAACGTGGACCGGGCACCAATCAGCCACCCTCAATGCCCCAGCCGAGATGCCATGCCACCTCTCTCTGCACCTCTCTCGGCCTCTTCCACAGGACTGATGAGGGTTTCTGTACCTGCCACCGCTGGCCGACTGCAGAAGTTGCGGCTGCATCTGGCGTGTCCCTGTCGAGAGAACCCGGGTTGCTCCACCGGTCTGTCTGCTCACGCACGACGCCGAGTTGATGAACGGCCTTGTCTCGCCTGCTTGGTGACTTTTGGTACCGGATGTCTGCGTGGGCACCATTGGCCCAACTAGGCCCTCGCCTATCCTGCCATGTTTTCATGCACACCTCCACACGCAGTACGAAGTACGTCTTCGCGACTCCACGCCCGAGTCCCAGCACGCCTGTAGTAAACTGCTCCTCTTCTTTCTCTCTCCTTCAGCCGCCTTCCCTCGCTGCTTGTTTGACGTTAGGCTTGGCATGAACGTTCCCATTCCGTTTTCCGGCTTGCTCTCTGCGTGGCAGCCGTGACTTCAGTTGGTTCCATCGACGCCCTGGCACGGCATTAGCCATTCAGCCGAGATCTGTCTGGTCCAGCGGTTTCTCGCTATAGCCCAGTTGCCTCCAGAGGCTGGCTGGTGTGGCTCGGCCACCCATCTCCTACTGTGTAGGAATCCGATATTATTATAGCCGTGTTCATAGCTCGCGGCTTTTGTCTAATCGAGGCATCCGCCCCCAGACGCCACCCTGGACGAGCCGCCGTTATAGCAGCCGTCTTCTGTCAGGTACCAGGTACCCCGACACCCCCGGCCGGCCCCATCCATTGTTGCGGTTGCCCGTGCAAACCCTGTCTTGCCTTCGAATGCGGCCTCGGCGCTCCTCCGTTGTGGACTGGGTTCTCCGCCGGTATTGATCCCACCTCCATCCCACCTTAAGGACAGGGGACCAAGGGGACGGGCCTTAATACCACCAGGGACAGCCTTCAAGAGCACCATAACTCCCGGGTCTATTCCGTTCTCGAGGATATCCACCAGCAGACCGACCCCGCCGTGCATTCGTTAACGCACCCAGACTCATACAAGATATCTTGCTGTCTCCGGGCTTCTCAGGCCAAGGTCCCCTTCCCCTCTTCTCTTGATCTCCGAAAACCCTCACCACCGTACAGACGACCACGGGTGATAAGGACCCGGCTCAGCATCGCTTGGAGATCCCTGGACTGGAAAAGACGAACCTAGCCATTGCCCCGTCATAGCTGGAACGCACAGCGGCTTGGTCTGATCTTCGTTTTAACTGGTGGGAGCCTGTCTTCTGGTACGACGCACCCACATCGTCCCGAGGAATTCGCCCTCGATCCGCCGCCTTGTTTCTCCCCACCTCGCAAGCTTTCTAGTTTGATCTCCGGAAAGGCCCTGGACGGCCGGCGACAGACGAATCCCAGCGACTGCTTTTGAATCCCAGCGCCTCTCTGTTTGCCTACCTCTCGGCCACGGAGATCTACTGAGCAGAAGATCACCACGAACCAGACTTGTGGCTCTAGAGGTAGCAAGCCCGCCTACCTGGTGTTGCCGACGGTGATGTGCGTCCGTGGCTCCTGATCTCTCGTACACCAGCACCGACACTCGCTCGCTTCTATCGCCCCCTCGTCATTCGCTTTCCTGTCTGCCTCGTGGACGTCAGCTTGCGCAACTGGGGTGACCCTGAACCCCCTCACATCTGCCAGAGACGCCTTTCTATCCTCGTCGACCACCGACAACCGAGTCCCAATGCTTGTTACCAGGCACACGGCTACGGAGCAGAGTTCTTGGTCCATAAGCAAGTTCGAAACCGCCTTTCGCAAGTCTGCCGACAGATTACGCATGTCGAACAACTTCGACACGGTGACGCAGTCGGACTGGCAGGGTCAGTACTCGTTTCTCCCGCCGGGTGACAACACCATCTTTTCGCAGCCGTACGAGCATGTGACGAGCTCGACCGAGAACGCAGAGTCGCAGGCGCAGCCGCGGACCGTGGCTGCGCCGAGCGACGCCCCCAAGCCAGAGAACTCACCACTAGGCCACCGCCTCGACCCCCTGGGTCTGCGGCAGCCCAAGCAGCCGTCGCCAATCCCAGAGCAACCGGAAAATCAGGGAGACCAGTATCCGCCAAAGGCGCCCGAGTTGGCGCACGAAGAGTCGTCGACTTCGACCGAGACCCGGGGCATGTCCTTGGGGTCGAACCCCCTGAGCTCCGTGTCCTCGGCAGGGCAGGGTTCCGAGACAGCTCCGAACCACTCGGGAAATGAGGGGCAAACGATCATTAAAGAGGAGGATGAAGAGGTGGTGGACGATGAGGAGATGATAGAAGGGGAAGTCGAGGGAGACGCACAAACCCAGCCACAGACGGCGGCCGAGAGAACCGCGCAGCGGCGGAAGATGAAGCGCTTCAGGTACGTCACTCGGAGCCAGTCCCTCAGAGGCCAACGAGCAGCCGCTGACCTTCCCCAGGCTCACCCACCAGCAAACACGATTCCTGATGAGCGAATTCGCAAAGCAACCACATCCTGATGCCGCCCACCGCGAACGACTCTCGCGAGAGATCCCCGGCCTCAGCCCTCGCCAAGTACAGGTGTGGTTTCAGAACCGGTAAGTTTCTAGCCTAGGATTGCGGCTTGGGCGCTATAGGGATGTGGCGTGCTGACTGGCAGCCAGCCGCGCCAAAATCAAGCGCCTGACCGCGGACGATCGCGAGCGAATGATGAAGATGAGGGCAGTCCCGGAGGATTTTGACAGCCTGGGCGCGCTTCACTCCCCATATGGCGCAGTTCATGGCCTGGGTACACCCATCACCTCACCGGTTGACCTCGGCGGTTCTTCCTACGCGGACCATATGATGCGGCCTCTCATGGTGGATGTCAGGCGGCACGACGGTGACGAGCATCTGTCGCCAACCGGCCTCAGCCCAGCGTTTGGAAGCATAGGCTTCAACCCCTCGGCCGGACTCAGCACGCCAGACATTCTCTCGCCAATCTCGCCCACCTCTACCGACCGGTACGGCTACCCGAGCCATCTCTCGACCACCCCACTGAGCGCCGGGCCAAGGACGTCGAACCCCTTCGCGCGGCAGTCAAGCCTCGATTCAGGGATGCAGATGCATAGTAGCCATCACTCCCGGCAACAAATCCGACCGTTACAGCCGCTCCAGCTCCGCGAGACTATGACCAGATCGCGCTCGGACAGCCTCCAGTCACCGCTACGCTCGAGCATGTCGTGGAAGGGCGATGCGATCGACTACACCACCTACCACGGTGGGAGCTCTTCCCCTCATATCGGAAGCCGGCAACACGGCCTATACCACCAGGATCAAGTGAGCGGCAGCTCTGCCGGTGGCTTGGGCGGCTACGACTCAAGCAGCTATTCCGGTGGGTTCCAGGGAATCTCAGGCTGTAGACAAGCCCATGACGGGGTATCGACTGACCACCACCTCACAGGCTCGACCGTCCAATCACCGACTCACTATTCAGGCTTCCAGTCGTCCAGCCTGCAGGCGAGTCAGCAGCGCAACTCGCGACTGAGGGCCGCCTCCGCCTCCCTCCCGCTAGGCTTGGACCTGCGCACCCAGTTCCGATCCGCCATCGGCTCCGGCGGCTTACCGACATCCGCACACTCCCCGGGGCCGCGGACAGCATCAACACCTCAGCTCGGCGGCGTCTCGTCCAGCTACACGGGCAGCTTCCCGTCTGCACCCCTCACGGCGCCCGTCGACTTCTCCCTGCCCCGGTCGTCCGGGTACCACAGGACCTCGACGACGGACTACTCGATGCCGCAGATGAGCGCGCCGATCGCGCCGCCCAACGACTTCTCGCAGGCCTTCCAGGCCAGCATGTCGAGCTCGAGCTCGCGGACCCCGATGCGCGATTCCTTCGCGGGCGGACCGCTCGGGCTGGGGCCGAGCCAGAGCTCGGGGGACCACCGCAGCGACGAGTACTCGGACCCGCTGGGCATGAAGCGCAAGCGCAGCTTCACGGGGCCGCCGTCCGCCACCACGGCTGGGGCTGGGGCCTACGGCAGTGCCGCGTAGAGCGGGGACGACAGCAGAGCTCGACGTGTTGACGAAAACATGACTACAATAACACCGGCGGCGGGGACCACGGGAGACACTGCAGTGCCTTGCAACGAGACGACGAACGATCCAACTCTCTTCATTCGACTTGACCCGGCAAGACCAACAACCTGCTTCTTCTTTGCATTTCCTGTTGCTGGCTACGGCGGCGGCGCTTCTTCGATTCTCTTGTCCCCCCTCCCAGGGGACCGAAATACCCATCCAGCTTGCTTTTTTGGTTCGAGCGGAAACCTTCTTGTCACATATTCTACTTCTTTTTTTGACCGGCTTTCGATTCGACCACCCCGGTGGCTCCCCCATCGAGATCGACAACTCTGGGCTGGCCGACAGACACTTAAAGTACCTGCAAGGTCTCGGTTGTCTCTTCCGACACTATCCAGCTATACGGAGCAGGAATCTCAGCTCGAAGCGCACTTTGTTCACCTTATGGCGCGGCTCCTCTTTCAATTCCTTTCTCTTTTTATGTTTTTATTTTATTCTTTTCCCACTGGTTCGATTCCACGACATGATTGGTGTTGGCGTGAGAGGAAAGATCACCTGCAGTTTGGCTTGCTCTTTTCTTTCCGGAAATGAACTGCACGGGACAACAACAACAACAACAACAACAACAACAACAACAACAACAACAACAACAACA